>CAIGRN010131733.1:0-16783 GCA_903798345.1 Fraxinus anomala
ATTTGTCAATCCATATATTTTCCAATAGTAAGTGCATAAAAGAAATTTCATATGATTAAACTTAATACCTTAAAGTGCCAAACCCCGTTTCCAATAATTTGCTTAATATGAAAAGAACACTCTTGGGTTGGGGACTTAGAAAGGCCTTAAGTGAAAATGGAAGAAAAGTGGTTTTATGTCTCAACTTTTGGAAAATAAAGGAATGAATTTATTTCGTAAGGGAAGTGCATAATGAAGAAAAGTTTTGACTTGTAATCTTGTGAAAATTATAAAAGGGTAATTATGCTACTTAACTAATTAAAATCTCATCAATTGAAATAGACATGATAATTACGAGAAACAAGCACTTGCCGTTACATATGTAATTTTATTTAAGGTTATTTAAGTAAATAAAAAATCCTAAAAATTGTGGTGTAGTAATTAAATTTTGTAGTGGTAATATAATTACCCAACAAATTAACTTACTTTATTTCAAAAAAAAAAAACTTATAAGGAAACCTTTTAAGAGCAATTGATCATCTATTCTGAATGAATATATATATTTTTACTATTTTCTCACTTCTAATTAAATAAATTACATATAAAAGTTGTAATCATAAAGCTTTTACAATTTATTTTATTTTTGTATTTTTGTCCTCCATCAATATTTCTTCTTATTTTTTGTGCGCTCTTACATTTTTTTGAGATTTCCATAATGAACTCTATAGGATAGTGTAAATATACAAATTTACCCTTTAACTTAAATAAATAAATAAGACAAAATAGAAAACCTACAACCACACCAATTGTCCTGATCTAGAGGTGACAATTGTGGCGCCCCCTCACCCTAAGGCAAATTGTGGCATGATGAGTGTGGTTCTTGTTTTATTGCTTCTTAAATTTGTTATTTTGATTGTTTTTAAGAGTTTTTAGAACGTTTTAATGTGTATTTTAATGTTGTTTTATATGTTAGATGAATTGGTGTGAATGATATAAAACTTAGAGAAAATAGTGATGTTGGCATGAATCAATGAGAAGTTGATGTTGATTTGGTAAAACTCGATGATTGGGGGTTAAATTGAAAGAAACAATTGAATATCGACTAAAGACGGTGAAATTCAAAGTTTGAGGACTCAATTACAACTTTTCAATAATTGATTCGAACCAATGAAATGATAATTGAAGATTGCAAGGAGTTATCCGAATACAATGCGAAGTCAAAAAGGTGTGAAATATGACAACATATTTTCACAAATTAATTCTCAATCGTACAAGTATGTTCAAGTTGGAGAAAGTTCTGAATTAAAATTGTAGCCCTTTAAGTTATCTTTACACGCACTTTGAATCATTTCAATCGGAATTTGGGAGAAAATGTTATGATTAAAATACTTAAAGATGTGCAGTACTAAATATTTACTCGAAAGTGGGTGCCACAACACCACTATTGCTGAACATCAACAGCATCGCAATGCCACAGTGCCACGCTTGGGGCATCGGGGCACTGTCGGGCAAGAAAAAATGATTTTGAATATATTGGTCTCTTTTTAAATTCCAATCTAATCATAACTCTAACAAGACTTCATGATGATATAAATACAATCCTAAAGATCACTTTTCAACTATAATTCATCGAGTCAAGAGCAACAATTCAATGGGACAAGATTCAAGAAATCAATTAGGCAAAGACAACCTGGCGAAGAAGATTGATTCAACCATCCAAAAAATAGTTTTATCTTTCTTCTCTTCTTATTATTCTTTATGAATTGTATATATTTCATATCTCATATCATGAGCTAAATAATTCTTCTAGAGTTTGATTATCCAAAATTTGAGAATATAATTTTATTTTAATTTGGAATAAAGATATTTGAATTAATTTCTAGAATTAATTTTTACCTGACACTCGAGAAAGGAGGTAGAATTATATTAGGGTTCTTGCTTATAAACATGGAAGAGTGATTAGAGATAAGTAGATTTTTGAAAATCATATTTGACAGTTAGGTGAAATAACCTAGACTATTCTTTATTGAGTAATTCGTATAACTTGCACTTATTCATTGAATTCGTCACAGTCATTCCTAGTTTAGATAAAATATTGATTCAAAAATTCATTTATCTAGATAAAATAGAGGCTACACAATTATAATACTTAGTATAAAATTAAATTACAACCATGTAGGTTTGACACTCTAACTTCATTCATATATTATAAAACTTGACACATTGTGGTATAATTACGTTATATAAAATGCGTAAAATGGGATGACCAATCCAATATTTTCTTATTCGAGCTGCTTGTTGGTTCGTACGAGCTAGCTTGCAAGTCAAATATAGGAGAGCCATAACTTACGCCTCCCAGTCATGCCCGTATCCGTCCAGGCAATGGCTGGGAAAATTCAGCACAGGCAGGGTGCTATGGCGAGACGGAACTGCCTTCGGCAGGGGACGAAGGTGTATCCAAGCCCTAAACCACTCTATTTTGAAGCTGGAAAATCGTGGGAAAGGTGGTGCATGGTTTAGGTTTGCAGGAGACTTAATCATTGCAAAAAGCATAAAGCAATCTGTATGCTTCAGCTGGATTCAAATCTGGCCATTGGATCAACTCGATCCTGGCCCTTAATTTCAATTGTATCTGCTAGGTGTTCTCTATAAATACCTTGTATTGTTCATTTTGTAATGGTTGGAGAGTGGGTGAGGAAAACACTTGTGTGTGTAACTTGTAATATTTCTCTTAAGTAATATAAATACAGATTCTCCCAAACTTGTTTTGTCCCTTTGTTACTGCAATATTGTTCTTTTACTTTAGTCTTCAATTGTGCAAGTTTCTTCAACCTCAAAGGGTTGATTTCGTGGCTGGGATTTGAGAAGGGCTGACTTAACCCAGTTTCTTACGAGGGGCAGAAACGTTGGAAGGTTAAGGCCCTACGTTGGCTGAAAGTTTCGGGGTATCAAACTTGGTCGCGTAACAGGTGGTATTAGAGCCTTACTTGGTTCATTTGTGAAGGTGTTCACATGGTAGACCCACGAGATGCTGCTGAAATTGAGACTGAAGTGAGGGGGCGAGATGTTGCTCATGTTGAGGGAAAAACTAAGAGACGAGGGAAGAGCAAGACGATGGAGGTCCCTGTTGCAGAGGAGAAGGTTGAACAGATCCTCGCTAACATGGGAAATAGGGTGGAATGTCTCGAACACTCCCTTAAGATGCTGGAATCTCATGCCTTTGGTTAGTTGGAAGATCTTCAAGGCAATGTCCAAGTTGTAATGGACGGGCAGGCATCAATAAGGGATGATGTCCAGAGTTTGAGGGACGAAGTTTAGGCTTCAATGGCTGAACATGCATCGTTGGGGGAAGACTTTCCTCGACTGCAAAGCAAAGTCCTTGAATCTGTTACTCTTACACAGGAACAGGTAAACCAGTTCTCATTTTTGATGGAAAAGATGAGTCGAGAACTTGAGACGTATAAACAGTCAACTGCTGGGATGAGTGGGGGTGCTACTGCCATTGTCACGGCTCCTAGGAATGAATATCCTAAGCCAAAATCGTTTGATGGGAAATGAGATGCGAAGGATGTGGAAAACTTTTTGTGGCAAATGGAAGTTTATTTCGAGGGGGTGAACATCCTCGATGAAGCAATGAAAGTTCGAACAGCAACTATGTACTTGTCGGATACGGCTGCATTATGGTGGAGACGTAAGCTTGGTGAAGTTGAGAAGGGGCATCCAAGATTGAAACTTGGGACGAGTTTAAGAAAAAACTGAAAAGGCAATTTTATCCAGAAAATGTGGTGTACGAAGCCCGTAAGAAACTGCGGGAATTGAGGCAAAAGGGGACTATTCATGAATACGTCAAGGATTTCACGACCCTCATGCTCCAAATTCCTAGCATGCCGGAGGATGTGCTTCTGTTCTACTTCTTGGATGGCTGCACGAATTGGGTAAGGTAGGAATTGCAGCGGCGTGGAGTTAAGACAGTGGATGAAGCAATTGTTGTTGCTGAGTCGTTGATGGAATTTCAGAAAAATGTTGAGCCACAGGCGAAACCGACTAAATTTATCAAGGGAAACTTTGGTAAATGTGGAGGTAATGGAAAGAGGGAGAAACCTCGGGGCAAGCCTGACTAGAAGCCCAATTATAAGGATGACCCCAGACTCAGTAGGAACAAACAAAGTACTTGGCGGAAAGAGTATGAAGAGAAGAAGAAAGTGAATGCTGCACCGCGGGGATGCTTCGTGTGCAAGGGGTTGCACTTCATGCGACACTGCCCCAAACTTACCCAGACTCGGGGACGGGCCAGATTGGATCATTGCAGTTGTTTAATGCCCTCAAGCTAAGATCGTCTCGGGTTCGAACGGAGAGAAGTGACTGATGTATGTGTAGGCTCACATGGATGGAAAGACTGTGCAGGCACTCATTGATACCGGGGCCACGCACAATTTTATTACGGAAGATGTAGCTCGTAGTTTGGGATTGAACATCCAGTACGGTGGCGGAATGCTGAAAACTGTAAATACTTCTGTAAAGCCACCGATTGTAGTAGTTCGGGGAGCAGAATTAAGCTTGGGTTCGTGGCGGGGACCCGTTGACTTGTCTGTTGCACTAATGGACGACTTCAAACTGGTGTTGGGACTTGATTTTCTGCGAAAGGTAAATGCTATCCCTTTACCTTCATTTGGTTCAGTTTGTATTTTGGAAAAGGGGTCTTCTTGCATGATTCCTACAGTTTCCATGGGGATGGAAGCCGGGCAGCTCTCTGCTATGCAGTTAGCTAAAGGTTGGAAAAAGGACGAGCCAACATTCATTGTTCAGTTGGTGTCCGAAGTTGTTGTTGATGATGCCGTGTTACCGGAGAAAATCAGAACTGTTTTGGAGGAAAATTAAGATGTGATGCCTGCAGAATTGCACAGAAAATTACCTCCCTGACGGCAGGTGGATCACCGAATTGAGCTGGAACCAGGTGCTAAACCTCCAGCAATGTCCCCCTATCGAATGGCTCCCCCGGAGTTGGAGGAACTCCGAAAACAGTTGACTGAATCGCTTGACACTGGACGGATCAGACAAGCAAAGGCTCCTTATGGTGCCCCTATTTTGTTCCAAAAGAAGGCAGACGGTTCCTTGCGGATGTGTGTTGATTATCGGGAGCTAAACAAGGTAACCGTAAAGAATAAATACCCCATTCCTTTAATTGTTGATTTGTTTGATAGACTTGGCAGTGCAAAGTTCTATACAAAATTGGATTTGCAAAGGAGTATTACCAAGTGCGGATAGCGGAGGGTGATGAATCGAAAATGACTTGCATTACTCGATATGGATCATTTGAATGGCTTGTCATGCATTTTGGCTTGACGAATGCACCAGCCACATTCTGTACTTTGATGAATCAGATTTTCCATCCCTTCTTGGATCGTTTTATGGTAGTCTATCTCGATGACATTGTCATCTATAGCAAGTCGCTGGCTGAGCACGTTAAACACTTGGAAACCATTTTTCAAGTGCTGCGGGAGAATGAACTATTTATAAAGAAGGGGAAGTGCTCTTTTGCCAAAGAGGAGGTGAACTTCTTTGGGCATGTCATTGGGTTCGGTCAGTTACGGATGGATGAATCAAAGATAAATGCCATAAATGAGTGGGAACCGCCTACTAAGGTGACGGAGTTGAGATCTTTCTTGGGTCTTGTGAATTACTATCGGAAGTTCATTCAGGGCTACTTTTCTCGAGTAGCCCCTTTGACAGATCTGTTAAGGAAGACTCAGGTGTGGGATTGGTCAGTTAAGTGCCAAAGGGCCTTCGACGACTTGAAGGCAGCTGTTATGGCAGAACCTGTTCTAGTGCTGCCAGATTTCAGCAAGTGTTTTGAAATACAAACTGATGCCTCATTTTTTGTTATCTAGGGTGTGTTGATGTAGGATGGACACCCAATTGCATTTGAAAGTCGAAAACTGAACGAAACAGAGCACCGTTACACGGTACAGGAGAAGAAAATGACTGGGATCGTTCATTGCTTGCGGGTATGGCGCCACTACTTGTTGGGTTCTCATTTTGTGGTCAAAACAGATAATGTGGCGACGAGTTATTTTCAGACCCAAAAGAAGTTGAGTCCGAAACAGGCACGGTGGCAGGACTTCTTAGCTAAATTCGATTTTATGCTGGAATACAAGCCGGGAAAGGCTAATGTGGTGGCTGATGCACTTAGTCGAAAGGCAGAACTTTTAGCTATTAGCCAAGTGACGGGAACACTGCTGGAATTAATCAAAGAAGGTTTGCAACATGACCCGTTGCAAAGGACTTGATGCAGGCTGCCAGTGAGGACAAAACTCGAAAATTCTGGGTTGAGGATGGACTCCTTTACTCCACTAGACAGCGTGTATTCGTACCCAAGTGGAACCATTTAAGGTGGGATGTTATTCGGGAGTGCCATGACACGAGATGGGCTGGACATCCGGGGATTGATCAGACATTGGCACTGATTGAAAGAGCATATTATTGGCCTCATATGAGGGATCAGGTGGAGACCTACGTGAAAACGTGTCTTGTGTGCCAACAAGACAAGGTAGAAAACAAGTTGCCGGCTGGTCTACTTGATCCTCTTCCCATTCCTGAACAGCCATGGGACGTGGTGACCATGGACTTCATCAGTGCACTGTCGAAATCAGATGGGTTTGGCTCCGTTATTGTTGTTGTTGATCGATTTTCTAAGTATGCAACCTTCATTCCAGCCCCAAGAGACTGCACAGCTGAAGAGACAGCAAGGCTGTTCTTCAAAAATGTTGTTAATTATTGGGGATTGCCTCGAAACATTGTAAGTGATCGTGACCCTTGTTTTACCGGAAGACTTTGGACTGAATTGTTTAAACAGTTGGGATCAGATTTGCATTTTTCCAGTAGCATCCACCCACAAACAGACGGGCAGACAGAACGGGTAAATTCACTGTTGGAGTGCTACCTCCGGCACTTTGTGAGTGCAAACCAGCGGGATTGGGCAAAGCTGTTAGACATAGCCTAGTTTTCATATAATCTACAGAAGAGTGAGTCGACTGGACACTGTCCCTTTGAACTGGCAACAGGACGACAGCCCTTTACCCCTCATTCCTTATCTTTGGCTAGTTATCCAGGCCGAAGTCCCAGGGCTGCGAAAATGGCTAAATCTTGGGAAAAATATGCTGATTTGGCTCGGTCGTGTTTGGAAAAGACTCGGAAGCGGATGAAAAAATGGGCAGATGCTAAACGGCGACCCTTGGAATTTAACATTGGGGATGAAGTGTTTGTGAAAGTTTTACCACAACAGTTCAAGGCTTATCGAAAAATTCACAAGGGTTTGGTTCGAAAATATAAGGGACCCTTGCCGGTGGTGGCAAAGGTAGGGAGGGTATCCTATCGGCTTGACCTTCCCAGCAACTTGAAAATTCATCTCGTCTTCCATGTCAGCATGTTGAAGCCGTATAACCCCGACATGGAAGATCCGGCCAGAAATGAATCAGTACGGGTCTTTTGAGAGGGAGGTTGAATCTGTATTAGCAGATCGGGAGGTGAGACGAAGGGGCGTTCCTCCTTGCAAGCAATACTTGATCAAATCGAAGGGGCTACCCGAATCTGAAACAACTTGGGAAAATGAAGAAGATTTGTGGCAATTTAAGGCAAAGCTCCAGCAATACCCTCGTCGCTCGATTCAGTGGGGAGTGGCTTACGCCTCCCAGTCATGCTCGTATCCGTCCAGGCAATGGCTGGGAAAATTCAGCACATGCAGGGTGCTATGGCAAGACGGAACTACCTTCGGCAGGGGACGAAGGTGCAAAACGTGGACATGATATTTTGTTTAGAGTTCTGGAAGCTTCCAAGCCCTAAACCACTCTATTTTGAGGCTGGAAAACCTTGGGAAAGGTGGTGCATGGTTTAGGGTTTGCATGGGCTGATTTTGAGATAGTGGAAGGCTTAATCATTGCAAAACGCATAAAGCAATCTGCATGCTTCAGCTGGATTCAAATCTGGCCATTGGATCAACTCGATCCTGGCCCTTAATTTCAATTGTATCTGCTAGGTGTTCTCTATAAATACCTTATATTGTTCATTTTGTAATGGTTGGAGAGTGGACGAGGAAAACACTTGTGTGTGTAACTTGTAATATTTCTCTTAAGTAATATAAAGACAGATTCTCCCAAACTTGTCTTTGTCCCTTTGTTACTACAATATTGTTCCTTTACTTTAGTCTTCAATCTCAAAGGGTTGATTTCATGGCTGGGATTTGAGGAGGGCTAACTTAACCCAGTTTCTTGCGAGGGGAAGAAACGTTGGAAGGTTACGCCGCATGTTGGCTGAAAGTTTCGGGGTATCAAACTTGGTCGCGTGACACATAGCTGCCTATGATTTGGTGGCACTAAGTTTCCTTCATATCTCAATTCGGCGTCCTGCGGCTGGGCTGCCCAATTCAAAATTTGAAATTCTTTGTTTTTGTTAACATTTTTGTTTATACTGGGACATTTCTAAATAATTTATTCACAATCTTGATGGTTTTTTTATTTGCAAAATTGTAAGTTTTAAATTCATTAGAATAGGTTACTATTTATTTATTTTCTTAAAAAAAATTGTATACGGAACATTAAATCCCGTACAATTTTGATCGTGCATACAAATCATGTAGTTGATCCATGCCCAAATAAAGGGAGAGAGTTTTTACAACTTCAAATTTCTTTATTAAAAACATTTGCAAAATTAATTTTTTTTTTCAAGTTGACCAGTTCACAAATTTTCAACTTCATTGTGTACAGGAAAAACATTGAATTAAAAAATGGTGGGGCAAGTTGATCAGCATATTATTCTATTAAGTCGGCATGTGACCCGCTCACCCCCAAAGTCAGCATGGGTTGGCTAATCTGATGGATCTAGCCGAGCTCGACGATCGACAAGTCAGACTGAATCGACTCGGTTCATTAACATTCCTACACCAATCTCTATCTCCCAAATCCATTGCAACTCTCTACCAGGCGTTGTCCAATGATGATAGCTCCAACCACTTTTGCTTCCTGTAAGTTTAATTTGTGAGTTTGACATTTGGATCTTTCGTTGCAATGAAATCAATCATATCCCAATTAGCACTATTGATGTGGCCTGCTGAAGTACCAGTCACGTTTAAAGTTTCAAATTCAAAAATATTTCTCAAAGAAAATTGGCCATAAACATTGTCGAACTGCAGTTACTAAGAAATTAACAAGTCAGATTGACTATTTGGCTAAATTTAAATTGATATATCCACACATTATATGGAATCTAGGGTGTGCTTGATGTATATTATTGAAGAAAGAATGTATTTTAAATGTGATATAAGAAAAAATATGTGGTTAAAAAGTAAAAAAAAAAAAAAGTTAGTGATGTTATGAAAAATATTATTTTATTGAAAGATGTGATGTTGAAAATGAGTTTTAAAAGAATGTGTACCAAATATGGACGTAATCCTTTTACTTTAAATTAACTAACTTTTGAATGGAAACTTTGAAATAAGATGAAAAGTCGACAACAATAACTTCGAGAAACAACTGCATTTTTTTTTCTAAATACAACTTACTACTTAAGCTTATTTATTGGTAATTTTTTTAAGCTAATGCCCATGATGGGATGACAATGAGGTGGGTATGAGATAGATCGGCTATATCCACTCCCATTTTTCAGGTATTTTTTTCACCTTCCAACATTCCCATAACCGGTTAAAGCGGGATGAGGTAGGTCCCATGCCCATTTATCGCACCGTCTATTATTTTATTTATTTTTTTATATATTTAATTAGTAAATATTATTACTTTTTTTTTTCCAAATTGTTAAGAACAACTCGTATTATTTAAAAATGATAATAAATATTTTATTTTTACTTGATAAAAAACTTAAATTTAAAATTAATTTTAAAAAAATGATGGGTAGTGGGGGCAGGAACTATATTTTTTGTACTCACCCTGTACCCACTTCAGGGCAATGACCCCCGCTCCATTCATGTCCCATTTATCCGGTTAGGTGAGTAATCACACCATTGGGGAGAGGCCCATGTGTATCGAGTTTGATGAATTTTTTTTGTCATCTCTATGTCAATGTTTGTCTATCATTCTTTTAAAACTTTTTTTTTACATATTCATTTTCAACCACACATTCACATAATAAAATATTTTACACGTAAATTCAAAAATTTTCATACTTTTTAACTACACATTCTCCAAAAAACTCACTATCTAAAACAACGTTTTTCTTTAAAAATTATCACCAAACAGAGGCATAGTAAACAGAAGTTAATAAGCCCTTGTTGGAGCCCAATATTTGGTTAAAAATCTGATTTGAAATAGTATTGTTTGAAGAACGTGTGGTTAAAAAATAATGAACGTTTTTCAATTTATATGTAAAATTGGGAATATGATCGAAATGAGTTTGAAAAAATGGAGCTCAAACATAGGCTAATAACTTATTTATTTTTACTTCGCATAAATAAAACAACTATTCAATTGTATATTTCTAAGTAGGTATATGTGCATGTGCAAACTTATAAACTAGTCAAACTGCATTTTTTTCAACACACTTTGTAAAATTCACAATTTTACCCGTTTATTATTCACACATTTCTTAGAATCACAACTTATAATTTAATAAAAGTCTTGCCAAAAACAGACTTTTATTCAAGAATGAGATTTTATTAGAAAATGTCCATGTTCAATTCATCCACTAAAACCTTGTCCCATTCCAAATATGATGAAATAGAATAAATTAATAAGGATATATAAATACATTATTATTTTAAATATTTAACCATTTCTTTATCTTCCGATTTCTTGAAAAAACCAAGAAACCGAACAAAACCAATTCCTTCAAATCGATTTTTTATATTAAAAGGAAGGAAAATTTACATAGTAAATACTCTATATGTGGTGTAAATACACTTTGCACATCACGTTTTATATGTTTATATTTTATACAAAATGTTCTGCAAAATGGTTACAAGAAGCACCTAGAGCTAAAAGATTTACAAATATGTCATTACAAATAGTTAAAACAGCAAAAATATCATTAATTGAAACGACAAATTACACTCAATTTATTATTGATGTAAAGTTTTGCATACTATTTTCTAATTATTGAGTTTTTTCATTCAATTTTTATTTTTTTTGTGAGATTCATATAATTTATTATCTTTTTTTTTCCTGCTTTTCCTTTTTTTTTACGAGTAAATTTCATAGAAGAGAAGAATATATATGCAAAATTAATAAAGCTATAAAATTTTGTGTAAAAATTGGAAATAAATTTTTTATGCAAATTATGTAGGGAAAAAAATCTACATTTATTTAATTTATGGAGGGACAATTGAATAAGAACTCACAAAAGCACATGAAAAATGAGAAAGTAATTGAACTTTTGGAAAATAAAAAACAGTTAAAAAACTGGTGTGTAACCAAAACTTATTTCTGACTACTATACTATAAAATATAAGTCCCGTTTCGTTTCGTTGGAATTAAAATTAAATTTTTTTTTGTAAATTTTGATAAAAACTGATAAAATATGTGATTGAAAAATTGTGAATAACATAAAATATATATTTAAAATTAATTATTAAACTATAACTTAAATTAAAATTTGAATTTTAAGAACTATCGAACCTGGGCTAAATAGAACCGGAATCTCTAGTCGGTTTATTTTGAAACCGAAAGAGTCGCAGAATAAGAACCCTAAATTGTTCAATTCCTAGGCATCTTCATTCCCGCGCAGCCGCAATTTGCAATTCTCGTCGCTTAATTGTAAGCAAATCTGAAGCCATTTTTCTTTGTTATAAAAACCGTGAACAATTCTGAGGCTTAATCTGCATTTTTATATTTTACAAGCAAAACCATAGTTAGGGTTTATAAATTTGCTCAGAAAGTTGAGGAAGCTATGGATATGGAGGCAAATACTTGTCCGCCCCAGAGCGATAGAATACACAAGTAATTTTATGTTAATTTACTTTTAAGTATTTTCTCGATTTCTTAATTTTTGTACCTTTTTTTTTTAACATGAATTATATATATTGTTCAGAGAATCTCCACAATTGGTTGCTGTGTTAAAAGAAATGAAGGATGGTTTGGATACTGTAAGGATTAAAATTCAGGCTTTGACTGCAAAGGTACAATTGATTCTCCTGTATAACCTGTTATTAGCCAATAAAACTTCTGCATCTTTAAGATTAGGTTATTGATTGATATAGCGATTGAAAGTAGTGTCACAATTAATGTTAGATATAGTATCAGACTGCGTGTTTTTTCTGACATTGTTTATCTTGCTGGACGTTAAATTACTGAAAGCTTGTGGCTTTGATATCCGTTGAAATTAGTTCGAATGAAACTTACAACAGTAAATAAACAGTCTTGAGATGCAACTCATAAATTGGCACCACTCAGTTTCACATTGACTAATGAAAGAGCAGTCACCTTTTGACACAATTTTTATTTTTCTGGTTTTTCTTTTATTTCCAGGACAGGAGTGGTAAAAAAAAGGAAAATCTGCTTATTGTTGAGCTCCTCGTGATTGCCAACTGTCTTGTAAAGAATAGTGGACTTACTACAAAAAAATTGTTTTATTCTGAAATGAATTGACTGTGTAACGTATTATTTGAAGTCTTATATACAATGAATATTGAATGTTTACTCCTTATTATCTAGTTCTATCATCTATGACTGGCGTTGCTTTGTGTTAATTTGTTTTCATCATTTTATAAGCTTGTTAGGCTGAAATGGTGAAACCTTGTTTGTTCTTGTTGAATTATAGAAGCAACAGGGGACAGAGAAAAGTAATGCGAAGTTCTTTGATTTGTTTTCCTATAATCGTTTTGTCGGCAGGTGAAAGCAGGAAATTTCCGCACTGCAGATGGAATAAGCTATCTTGAGGCCAAACATTTACTACTGCTAAATTATTGTCAGTCTCTTGTCTATTATTTACTTCGCAAGGCAAAAGGGTTATCAATTCAGGGACATCCCATAGTACAGAGTCTCGTTGCGATAAGATTATACTTAGAGAAGGTATCTCCTCATGTAACCTCCCTCCCCTCCCCTGCCTACCCTTTACCAGTCCCCCAAAAAGGGAGGAAAAAAATTTACCACTACCTCATCTGCCAAGGCAAACAAGAAGAAATAAAAATATGGAAAAAAAATCAGGGATGGACTTTGTTGTGCATAATATAATTTCTTTTTGCTTTCTGATGGATGTTCATTTTCTTCGTCCCGTCGTTCTTGCACATTCACCGAATTAACAAACTTCTTTTTTTTGTCGTGTTCTATCCAGATTCGCCCTATTGACAAAAAATACCAATACCAAATTCAGAAGCTAACAAGAGCTACAGAAACAAAAGAGGAAAAGTCAGGCTCAGCTGATAAAGAAGCAAATGCAACTCAGAAGACTGAGGACTTGTTGAAATATCGCCCGAATCCAGACTTACTTGTTAGCAAAGTGAATACTACTGTAGAGGTGAGTCGATCTTACTTAAATGATTTTCTTCAGGGTGTTGATATAATTCTGAAAAGTAAACTGATTGTTGTGATTAGATAATTTATGATGAGAGGGAAATAAAAAGTTTAAAAATTAAATGTTGCTCGGATGTTATCTGCTTGAGTCAGTTACTTGATTAGAAAACTCCAATGTTTTTTATCCTTCAAGTCTATCCATGCCATGTTTGACAGGATGGTGATGGTGCGTATCGGCCCCCAAAATTGGCCCCTGCTGTTATGGAGGAAGATAAGATGTCAAGACAGGAGAGAAATGCTTTGAGAAGAGAGAGAGAGAGTCTGCGACAAGTGAAACAGAGTCCTTATGTAAGAGAATTGATGAATGATTTGGAAGGAAGGCCCGAAGAGGTGGGTGGACGTAGCTATTTGTGGGATATACAGATTTTAAATGATACTCTCTTTTGTTGATTTATAATTTATCATGGAAAAATACAGATCACAGAGACTGTAGGACCCGAAAGTAGAGAATTGATGAAGTATATGGCAAAGATGGAAGAACGTGCACAACAAGAGGAGGAACATTTCACGCGTGCTCCACTGACAAAATCAGAGAAAAAGACAATGAAACATTTGAAGAAGTCTGGAAATGGGTAAGCTCAATGGAGGCCAGTTAATTTTTATTTTCCATGAAGAAATATCTTAAATGATTTACGTTGCAATACGATATATTTTTCGATTTATGCTACCCAATAGCTGATTTATGGCCTCTCTTTACATGACAGGTTACTTGGTGTGACAGAAAATTTCTATGATGAAATTAAAAATTTACCTTTAGGGGACAGCTTAACCGAGCAAACTGACTTCGACATTGGTAGCAGTGGAGATAGAAAATTTAAGAAGCGCAAGGTATGTGCTTAAATTATATATTTTGTTGAAAACAATATATTTTTAATCATCTATTTATTTGTTCAAAAGTTTTTCATGCCCGTGCTGTTATCTGCCACTGTAGTTTACTTTCAGGGATGCTAAAGTTAACAAGCATCTGATTACTGATAAGAAATTAGAAAACTGAAAGGAAATTACAGTGGATTTTGAGTATTTGAGAGTCTCACTCTCTCCCAATCGAGACCCTAATTTCTACCCTAGTGAAATAAACACCCTACCTCTCTCTAAATGGTAAGCGCCTATGCAATTTATTCTACTAAATCCCCATAATACCCCAAATACAAACTAATATACTTTTGTAAGATAACTCTGTCATGTGCACTGTGCTGCATATATTGGGGCATATCTATACGCCGCCTCAAAATTCACCTTGTCCTCAAGGTGAACATCGGGGAGATGGGGGATCAGGTGGTTTGAGGGGGCGTATCCTCATTTCTGTAAATGGTGGCAGGGCCTTTTTTTCCGGTCTGGGCCACAAAGAACAGAAGTCTGATTAAGCAAGCTGGTTTGGCCCTCAACTTGCTGGTCCCTTCCACCATGAAATTTGTGGTGCATCAGCCCTCCACGAGGGCATCCACAAAACTAATGGATAGCTCCCATTGATTAATCTGTCCTCTAGTCTTCATTGGCTCTGGAATAGGTAGCCCAACCACAGAAGTTATAAATAGCTCCATCAGATGCCAATTAGTATTATGTTCCTCATCTGCAACCTGTCCCTCGCCGCTGTCGAGCTCCCTTCCATTGGATTCATCTCTGAATGCATGCACAAGTAATTCCTTGTTTGTACAATGATGCCCAACAAAATATTTCACGTCACACTGGAAGAACACGCCTTCATTGTTATTGGGCTGCAATTCGGAATCTGTAATTTTCTTGAAGGAGCTTAGAAATTTCAGATTAGGAAGTGTGGCATAGTGGAAGGAGGTTTAATAAGTGAAGGGAGGATGGGTAAAGGGCTCGGGTTGAAACCTGCATTTGTATTCTTAACACGAACTAGGCCTAATCTCACTTGGGAAAGGTTTCAAAAATAACTACAAAGGTTTAAAGATAAACTTCAAAAAATAAGAACTTGTGAAAAAGTTTCAAAAATCAGGTTGTGACAACTTGATAACAATTTTGTGACTTATTAATTAATTAAACATGCCAAGGTCACGATAACGCATTATTTATGGACACAGTCATGTACTAGTCATAAATTGCATAAGGTCACGATCACAAAGACAAATTGTAGATCACAGTTACAATTTTAATTGCAAATTTCATTTTTCAGGTATCATATTATTATTGGTCTCAAATTATTCATTTTATTGGTCTCAATTACCAAAATAATTGGTTACAATTATTTTTCATCCCACCTTATGGTAGCCCACTGTCAATCCACCACCGATACCTCCCAAATTTTGTTGCCACCTTACAACCAGCACGCATATCTGTACCCGAAATTCGTTGCCACACCACCACGACGCAGATGTGTATATCGCACCACCACCGCGAAAATCTTTACATTCACCATCACATTATCACATAGATTTGTACATCGCAACCCATCACCACACAACCACCAACGCGTCACATCCACCGCACCACCATCCACTGCACCACCACCATGCAATTCTATACACCACAACCTACCGTACCACATTTAATTGCTATTTTAATGACAGATTTAAAGGGGACAAATTTTGGAGTATGAAGGTGGGGGTTGGCGATGGTGTCACATAGATTTGTACATCGCAACCCATCACCACACAACTACCAACGCATCACATCCACCACACCACCATCCACTGCACCACCACCATGCAGTTCTATATACCACAACCCACCGTACCACATTTAATTGCTATTTTAATGACACATTTAACGGGGACAAATTTTGGAGTATGAAAGTGGGGTCTGGCGATGGTGGGTAGCTGGAAGCGGTGGTTGAGGGAAGAGGTGAGGGCTAAAGATGCCATCTCTTTTGGTTAAAGGATCATAGTCTGCCGCTGTAGTGGAGCTCAGTTCTCTGGTCCAGGGCAAGGTGGAAGTGATGGCATCAGCAAGCGGCGGTGGAGATGATTAGCAGTGCCGATTGCTATAAAGAGAGAGATGACGATCGGGAGAAGACCCGCTATTGTTGTAGAGAGTAGAGATAGTGATAATAGAGAGAGAGTAGAGAGTTTGATAATAAATTTTTTAAATAATATTTATACATGATTATTGAAAGAAAAATAGAAACACTCGATTTTTTAAAGGGATAATTGCAGCTCAGGTCCCAAACCTTTCAGATTTTTGCGTACTTTTCCTTAACTTTTGATTTGTGCCAGCGGAGGTCCCAAACCTTTAATAAATATGCGGCGAAGGTCCATATGGACGAATTCCATCCAGTTGACCGTTGGTTGATTAGGAATAGTAAATTTTGACCAATTTTGACAAAATTAAAA
>CAIGRN010131762.1:0-10765 GCA_903798345.1 Fraxinus anomala
ACGAGCTGATGTTTCATTTTTGTGAGTCTCATGCATCTCCAAGTGAGTCAAAAGATCTCTTTCTTTCTCTTCCAGTTTCTCCCTTAACTGGCTTGATTCGGTCACAAGATCTTGAATTTCGTTTTGCGCCTTCTTTATCTCATCCTCCAGTTGCAAAATCTTTGAGGATTGAGCATTTTTTTCGTCTTCAGTTGCCTTTTGGGTCTGACATAGCTCGGCTACTTCCTTCTCTGCTGATTCAAGTTGCTCCTTTAAGGTAGAAAATTCCACTTTCAATGCTTCTAGTTCTACCTGTAGTGCTTCTTTCTCTTGCTTCAATTGATTGGCAATGGATCTCAAGTTTTCCGCATTTCTCTTCTCCTCTTCAGTGCTACTGATGGCTGTCTCCTTCTCCAAGATTAATCCATCCCTCTCTCTATTCATCTCTTCCAGTTTCTGATTCAGTTCAGCTAGTAGCTTATCAGCACTTTCCAGTTTCATATTCAGATCAGCGTNCAAGTTTTCCGCATTTCTCTTCTCCTCTTCAGTGCTACTGATGGCTGTCTCCTTCTCCAAGATTAATCCATCCCTCTCTCTATTCATCTCTTCCAGTTTCTGATTCAGTTCAGCTAGTAGCTTATCAGCACTTTCCAGTTTCATATTCAGATCAGCGTGTTTGTCTGTCATGTCTTTAATCCGAGATAATGAATCACTCTCTTGATCATCAAGTTTTTTCATGAGAGTAGAAAATTCATCATCTTTCTGTTTAACTATTTCTCTTCTCTGAGTATGCGATGAGTCAAGTTCCAGTTCCAAATCCCGCACATGAGCTGATGTTTCATTTTTGTGGGTCTCGTGCATCTCCAAGTGAGTCAAAAGCTCTCTTTCTCTCTCTTCCAGTTTCTCCGTTAACTGGCTTGATTCGGTCACCAGATATTGAGTTTCGTTTTGCACCTTCTTTATCTCATCCCCAAGTTGCAAAATATTCGAGGATAGAGTATTTTTCTCCTCTTCAGTTGCCTTTTGTAGCTCAATTAATTCCTTCTCTGCTGATTCAAGTTGCTCCTTCAAGTTAGAAATTTCCCCTTTCGATGCTTCTAGTTCTATCTGTAGTGCTTCTTTCTCTTGTTTCAATTGACCAGCACTCTCCAGTTTCATATTGAGATCAGCATTTTGGGTGAGAAGTCTTGATTTCTCTTCATTCAATTTTTCAGTTTCACCATTCAAATCCGCTATAATTTTCTCCGCTTCTTGTATTTTGTTCAAAGCACTTCGATATTCCAAACTTAATGCTTCCTTTTCTTCTGTCGTCATTGTTAGCTTCTTCTCCAAGTCTGCAACCTGCAGAATTGTAGTTTCGAGTTCTTGCTTGATTACTGTATTATTCTCAAAATCATTTTTCATTTTACCATTCTTGGGGCCCTTTTTCCTTGGAGAATCATCTGAGTCAGAATCCGAGCTGGAGGACGAGGAGCTATCCTTTCCTTTTTTATCATGTACTTTTTTCTGCAATTCTCCTGTCAGATGATCGTATCGATCATAAAGAGATTGGTAGTGATTGTAGAAATCCTTGATTAGATCAACAACTGGCCCTTTCCCTTCTTCATTAAGAGCCTTTAAGATCTCCTCCACTTTGCCATCAACCTCTGCAAAAAATAGGGAAATTTGAGTATATCAATCGATAGGGCAGTGTATTGAGGTTACGGGAAAAAAGAGAGCTAAAGCTGGAGATACAGTCCTCTCCTTGGAACCGAATGGTAATAGTGAAACGTTTTTAGTTTCTATGAACTGAACAATCTAGTCAACAAATGCATATTAGAAGAGTTAACCATTAATTTCCAGAGATTGTGTACCTGCTTTGTTTCCTTTCAGCTCCTCGTCTCTTTCAGGATCAATTTGACTCCCCAAAAAGGATTTAATTGATTTCCGCCAATGATGCTTTGGCATCTCTTCTTTTGTTTTTCGACTACTTGATTTGATTGTATTCTAAATCACTTGAAGGCCGTCTTCATCCTGAAAAGTATACTTCAATTCAGTAAAATGCGATTTGGTTTTCTTTTCATTCTGGACTGCTAAATCACAATCCAGTTGGAAACTATCAATAATCACGAGGCATCCAGTTAAAGGATACAGAAGATCAAAAGGACAATTTGCACAATGATTGAACAAAATGGGCACATTGCATCCATATACAATCTCTTAAAACATACGTCCTTCATTGTGGAAATTGAAGAAAGAATTCCAATTTCTGATGCTCCGATAAAATGACTTCACTTTTCCAGTATCTAGGTAGAAAAGTGAAGTAATCAAATGAGTTCAATTTAAAGGTTATATATTTTGATAACTAAAAGGTTTGATAAAGTTTAAGATAGCAAGCTTGGCTAACTTAAAATAAGTCAAACTTTTGATTAACCTTTTTTTCTTTTTCCCTCCAAAGGTATTCGGATATTAGTTTATTCTTATTTACAAGTAAAAAAGTTTTGTTAATAATACAATAAAAATTACTTCACAATATAAGTAACTTTAATATTCACTCACTGCAGTTGACCTAAGGCCCCTAACCATGTCTTTTTCTCATAAAGGACAATAATATTCATGTTCAATTAAAGTGGAATAAGATAACCAGCCATCTACATAAGTCACTGTTTTTCATGCCAATATGAAATTCCTAAATTTGTCCTAAAGCGTAAAGGGTAGTTTAATAAGTTGATGCACTGAAGTCCAGGAATGGTAATTGAATAGAGCGATCCATCCTATGATAGTTTAGTAAAGATCTTGGAGCATCTTCAGGAGATGTTCTCTATTTTAAAGAGTCAATTCTTAAAATTATATTTTAAGAAATTCATTAAATTAACATTTTAATTTAAAGAGTATGTTTGACTCTCTATAATTAACATTTTAATTTAGAGAGTATGTTTAAAGTCACCGTTTATAAATGTTCTCTAAATTGTAGAATATGTTATTTAAAAATAGAGAATCTCTTGAAAATACTCTTAATTGAATTTTCGAGTAAATAAAATTACCCCTTCCATAAATGGAAAATAAACTGTTTGCTGTTATTTTAAAACTCGGTCGTGCAGTGACCAAAAAAAGATAAAGGGTTCAAAGTCAAATCAAAAGTAATATAATTTTGATCAATATAAGTTAATTTTCATCAATATATGATGCGAATTAACTAGAAGAGAAAATCATAAACCAATTAGCAAAAAATAAAAAATAAAAAGGATTTACGAAAACATGCATAACTTTCAGATTGGGTGTTGAATTTTCGTCAATGAGTACAATTTGGAAGCACTTTTCGATTATGCACAATTTTTCAAGGTCAAATTCCACCGTTTAAGGATCCCTTTTTACATTTTTCTGTATTTAGTTAGTTTAAGTGTATTTTAGTCATCATCATAATTTTTTAGTTTTAATTGGATTTATTTTGGCGTTTCTTAGTTTATTTGAATGTCTATAGACTTAGGGTTTCGTCTATAAATACGCGCTAAGGTTGTAAAAAGAAGACATTTATTTTCTTGATTAATAATATTTCAATTTTTTTGGTTGCTTGATGGATTCCAAATAGTTATCACGTCCGTTTGAGCGAAATACAAGCAAACACACATTCGTGTGTTACGAACAATACCCTTTTATTTTTGTTTATGCTTTCGTACTACGTCGGGTGGTATTAGACCAATAGCAGATGATCAAATTAAGGCTTTAAAGATGAGAATTGATGCAATGGAAACTAATATGCAAGAGGTTGGAAATCAAGTGCAAGAATTAGGCAATCAAGCAATCAACTCAATGACGTATTGGATGCCTTGAATCTTGGAGGCAGTAATCCTAGGCAACAACCACCTATCGAACATGTTCAGGTCTTTGCTTCTGTAAATCCAGCATCAGTTCCGGTTTTAGTTCATTATCATAGTTGTCGTGATGACTATGATGATTACAAAGTTCAAAGCAAAGATTTCTATTTTCAATGGAAGATTAGATATGGAGGCTCTTCTTGACTAGTTGAACGAGGCAGTCCAGAAAGGTTTTTCGAAATTATGGAGGTCAGTGAAGAACATTAGGTTTCAATTGTGGCATACAAAGCTAAAGGAGGAGCAAGTGTCTGGTGGCAGAGTATATGTGATGAACGTTACAGGTTGAGACAACCGCCCATAAGGGACTGGATTGTGATGAAAGAATTGTTGCAACAACAACTTCTTTCTCGGGACTATATACAAACCTTGTACCAATAGTTGTTGGATTGTAGGCAAGAAATTCATTCGATAGCTGACTATGCGGAGGAGTTCTTGAGGCTACAGTCCCGTTGTGATGTAATGGAGGCTGATGATTATGAGATCACACTATTTTTAAGAGGATTAAAGTACGAAATTTAGGATAAGATTGTAATTCAGTCCATTCATTCATTAGTAGACACCCTGGAGATAGCTTTCTGAGTAGAATCATTGCTTACACAGCAAACACGGCGTCCTCTACTATTTAGGAAAAATTTAGATGGTACAGTTCGAAGAGCACCAGAAGGGTTACATCTATCCCATACCGCGACTAACCCACCTACAGTCAGCAATGCAGAGAAATCTAAAACGAGCATTAACCGAAGACAAGTCAACTATTCGGGTAGCAAAAAGTCCATATGCAAAACTGGCTGTTGGGAAATGTTACAGGTGCGAAAAGCTCGGAATAAATCGAATGAGTGTCCTAAACAAAGACCAGTACATGTAGTAGATATGTTTAATGAAGATGATCATGATCATGAATATGTCGGAGACAAGGAAGAGATAGAGGAAGAATACACCAAATGAAATTTGTGAGAATGAACAAGGAGATTTTGGGTGTATCAAGCAGAAAATATTATGTCCGCCAAGCAAGAAGAGTTAACTTAGCACAAGTAGATCTTTCAGGCCAAGTGTCAAGTCGATGATGTTGTTTGCAATCTAATCATAAATAGTTGCAGTTGTGAAGTTAGTAGATTATCTGAAGCTTCCAAATGAACCACATACAACTCCTTATCAGATTGGTTGGATTAAAAAGGGCCCGTCTATCCAGGTGACTCGAATTTGTAGGGTACCTTTGTCCATGAGGACCTTTTACAAATTAGAAATTATTCGTGATATTGTTGAGATGGATGCATGTTATATTATATTGGGCAAACCATGGCAGTTTGAAGTGGATGTCATACATAGGGGTAGAGAGAACACCTACACGTTTTAGTGAAGGATAAAAAGATCATGGTTGCTCCAACATGGAGTACACAGAAAACTTCTAAAGTGGAAGGGAAGGCTTTCCTAGCTATTGTAGATTCAGCCAGTGAGTTTTCATTGGATATAAAGGATTTTAGAGGAATTTTTGCTCTGGTGGCCAAAGAGAAATAAGTCATCGAAGAAGTTCTTAGATCTATAAAAAAAAAACTATTGGTGGAGTTTCAGGGTATGATTGCAAAACCAGAAGAATTACCTCTCATGCGAGATTTTTAGCATCAGATTGACTAAGTCCTTAGGGCTTACCTACCAAACTGCCCAATTATCGGATGAATCAGAAAGATAGTCATATTTTGCAAGAAAAGGTTGAGGAGTTGTTGCAAAAGAGTTACGTCAAGGAGAGTGTTAGTCCGTGTGCAATACCACTAGTACCAAAAAAGATAGATCACGATGGATCGAGCTATTGATAAAATTACTATGCAATACAAATTTCATGTACCCATACTAGACAATATGTTGGATCAATTGGCTAGATCTATTGTGTATTCAAAGATTGATTTGAAGAGCAGGTATCACCGGATTCGAATCAGCTCTGAGGATGAGTGGAAATTGTTTTCAAAACAAATGAAGGCTGGTATAAGTAGCTGGTTATGCCTTTCAACCTTTCCAATGCACCGAGTACTTTCATACAGCTACTGAATCAGGTTTTGAAACCTTTTCTGGGCATATTGTTATTCTTTATTTTAACGATATTCTGATTTATAGTAGGCTCCTATAACGGACCATTAGAAGAAGAAGAAGAAGAAGAAGAAGAAGAAGAAGGGAGAGAAGTTTAAGTGAACTAAAGCTACTTCTAAAAGCTTTGAGGAGATCAAACAAAAATTGATTTCTACTCCCATTTTGGCACTACCAAATTTTGAGAAAATTTTTTAGATTGAATGTGATGCTTGTGGTAATGGAATTGGAGTACTTGCTCAACACGGTAAATCGGTAGCATATTTCAGTGAAAAATTCAATGACACTAGACATAAGTGGTCAACTTATGAGCAAAAGTTATATGCAGTATTTCGAGCATTGAAGAATTGGGAACATTATTTGCTACCATGAAAATTCGTCATCTATTCGAACCATCAATTTTTTGGTACACTTTAAGAACCAAAGACATTTGAAGAATAAGATGCATGTGTCGTTGGGCTGCATATTTTTTACAGTTTAATTATGTGATAAAGCACAAATTCGTGGCCACCAATCGGGTTGCTGATGCTTTGAGCAGGAGAGTTGCTTTGCAGGGTATATGCCTTTGCCTATTTCAAAGTAGTCATAGGAGGATCTTTCTATGGATTTTGTGTTGGATCTGTCTCATACACAATGAAGTTCAGATTCTATTTTTGTTGTGGTAGAGAGGTTTTCGAAAATTGCACATTTTATTCCTTTACGTAACACTAGCGATGCACCACATGTGGCGAAGTTATTCTTATAGGAAATTGTCAGACTGCACGGGTCACTCGATTTATCACTTTTGATCTAGATCCGAAGTTCATAGATTATTTTTTGTCGACTTTGAGGAAGAAGTTTGGGATAGAATTAAAACTTAGTAATACGGCGCATCCTCAGACCAATGATTAACTGAAGTGGTTAATAGAACCTTAGGGAATCTGTTATGGTGCATTTGTTGTGAGAAGAAGAAATCGTGGGATTTGTTTTGGCACATGCAGAATCTGCATATAATAGTGCGATTCATTCTTCGATGGGTAAATCACCTTTTGATATTGTTTATAGGAAGACGCCCGCACAAAAAGTGGACTTGGTTAGACTTCCAAACTATATGAAAAAGAGTGAAGCGATCGAACAACTAGTTGAACAACATGTGGTGGTGATTGCACAGGTGAATAAAAAGTTGGAAGCCTCCAATGCAACGTATAAAGTAGTTGCTGATACACATACGGCAATAAGACGTTTCATGTGGATGATATGGTTATGGTGCTCCTAAGGAAAGAGCGTGATGGAAGTCAAGAGAAGTCGAATCAGAAGAAGTATGGGCCTTTCAAGATTCTACAAAAGATCAATGACAATGCATATGTCCTTGATCTTCCTGAACAGGTGAAGATTTCCAAGATGTTTAATATTGCAGATCTTTATGAGTATGTTTCAGAAAATAATAAGCTTTTGTATCCTGATGACAACTCAGGGTTGAATTGTTTTGAAGTGGAAGGGAATGGTATGGATCAACTAGAAGAGAAAAATCTAAACTAATTAGAAAAAAGAAGAAAAAAGGACTATGAAACGTGCACAACTTTCAGCTCGAGTGTCGAATTTTCATCCGTGAATA
This sequence comes from Fraxinus anomala, assembly GCA_903798345.1. Classification (NCBI taxonomy): domain Eukaryota; kingdom Viridiplantae; phylum Streptophyta; class Magnoliopsida; order Lamiales; family Oleaceae; genus Fraxinus; species Fraxinus anomala. Next base: position 7,504 of record CAIGRN010131762.1, read on the forward strand.
TAATCTAGAAGCATTTTTCGATTCTGCACAAATTTTTCAGGGTGACAATTATGGCCTTCAAACTTTCACGATCAAATTCCATCGTTTAGGGGTCCCTTTTTGCATTTTTCTATTTTTAGTTAGATATTTTCGCCATTTTAATAGTTTTTTAGTTTTAATTGAATTTTTTTTTTCACGTTTCTTATTTGGATTTGTCAATAGACATTGGGTTTCACTTTGATTATAATTTGTTTTGATTCTATAAATATGCATTAAGATTATAAAAATAAGACATTCATTTTTCTTGATTAATAATATTTCAATTTTTTCTCATTGTTTGGTGGATTCCAAATATGGGTTATGCTACAAGTACATAACTATTTACCTAATATGTGCCATAATTGACAAGTGATGGCCCCCCATTGGGGAACGCCTGTGGGCCCATACATCCTCCCAATAGGGGGTCGTCATTTGTCCATTATGGTACCTATTAGATAAGATATTATGTACAAATAGAATTTTCTTCCAAATATTTATTACGTCTGTTCGAGCGAAATACGAGTAAATACCCATTCGTATTTTACAAATAAGACCCTTTTATTATTGTTTGTGTTTTCGTCCCACGTCAATATAAAGTAAAAATTCATTAAGGTTCGCTCTGCAATATCAAAAATACTTATGATTATGCATCGAAACTCAAGACTGAATCATCCATAAACAATTTTTTCTTCTTTTTAGAAGAAATTGCAATTAGGAATCCCCTTCGCAATCATCTCGACTTTTTTAGCGCCCATTTGGCCCCAATTATTCTCTCATTATAATGAGAATTTGATTTTAATAGTAACTTTTTGGAGAATGTTTGGTAAAAAAATGAAAAAAATGTTTTGGGTTCATGTGTAATATTATTTTATTGAAAATGTGTAGTTTATAAGAAAAATGAATTATAATTGTAACGGGGTCAAACAAATACTAAGAATGATCTCATACTATAACCAAACCGATTTCCAATTTTTCTAATCAACTCTCTTTGGCCAACTTTCAAAACAATGCTTTTCATGCCAACAAGAATGTCGTTTTAGCAAATATTCAACTCATATTAAGATAAAATTATTATGTCAGCTAGCCAGATAAGACTTTCAATGCACCCGGTACCACATCAAGGATGGCTACAGAAATTCTCCGCGGAATAAACGTCATTTTCTTTTTCCTAACCCTTTTTCAAAAAGTTCCCCACCTATTGTCACATACTATGGCCCACCAAGACGGTGCCCGCCAATAACCAACTCACTCAATCCAAATCAACTTCATAAACAATCCTAAATGCAAAACTACTTTTCCACAGTATCTTTCTAAGTGTAATATTGTTTAATTTAACTGTAGTATAGGTGACGTTGACGTGATATTAAATAATAAGTAGAATTAAATGATTCATTTAATTTCAATTTTCATTTAACATATTATCTAAAGTCAATATTGTATTCCACAGCATTATTCTTATTCTTTTTTCTCAATCACAATTAACACATGCCGCTCCTACATTAGAATATATTTTTATCCAAAATACGTGACACATGCACATATAGCTAAATTTGAAATGGAAAAAGACAGATACAAATGATTTGTTATCAGTACACCGAAAGGCCAGCTAATTGTCTGACCTTTTGAATTTTGGCCATCAATAAAGTAAACTAGTATAATGCTTTTCCTATTTTCGTTAATTATTATTCTAGGAAAAAGAGTTTTTCTTAAAGATTTTTGAGCTATTCAAATAAAGATAAATACAGAAACCTTATTTTCCAAAAGCGATTTGGAGAAGAACTCTAGGCCCTTTTTTCTCCTTACTGGACTTGCAATAATTTCAAAAAAAAAAAAAAACTTACTAACAATTTCTTTTAAAATCTTAACATATTGAATTGAGCGTGTGGATCAAATTCATTTTTTTATGATGACGAGATTCGTGTCTTTTTCTAACTTTGATGCAATTCATTTAAATCTTAACCAAGTATCTTCTTATCTATAAATTGATTTAACATAAAAAATTATTGCAATTCCAAGATTTATGCAGCTTAAAATTCAATTAGGGTCCCAAACAATATAATAAAGGAAAAAGATTTCTGAAAATCACCCAAAAAAAAAAAAAAAATCCTTTCTGAATAAGCTAATTTTTCGGATTTATTAAGCAGAAGGAAAATCTGATTCTGTTCTCTTCCAAGAATTTGATCCGAAAACTTAAATCAAAACAAATTTGATAGTCAATAACACGGCTATAATCAAAATTACTGAAGAAATTCACTCCAAAATAATCAGCCAATTCTCCACTACTGAAAATTGAAAAAATTTATTGGAATTTCCAACAGAAGTAAACAAGCTCAACTTCAAGTAATCTGATTTCATTACTGAATTCGTATCTAATAGATAATACAAACTGAATTATTAAGCTATTCCAAATTCGGATTGAGGATAAAATAAACTAAATCCGAATAGATTATTCGACCTCTCAATTCGTCAACTACGTAATCGTAATTAAGTAGAACTGAATAAATAAACCAAAGGACAAAAAAATAAAAACCAGCAGAAAAGAGAAGAATACACGAACTGAATTGATCAGCTAATCGAAAATCAGATTAAACAAATAAAGAACTTAATCCGAGTACAATAATCGATGATTTACCTGAGAATCAGAGCTCAAAAATCTACTTCTTCCACCCTCAAAACGAACGTCAATCCACAGGATTATGAAATCCAACACAGACAGAGAACACACCAAAAATTTAGAGAGAGAATTGTGTAAGGACGTGACTAAGCATACAAAATTAAGTAGTTTTCAAAAATGGAGAAAAAAAATAAGATAATTGAAAAAGTGATTTTGTCTGGTACACACAGCACTGGTAGTGCATTTTGTAGCTTCAATTTTGATTGGCCAGGAGGAAAGTGAGATGGAATATTTGGAGTTGTCTGTCAGTTATAACGCCCTTTGATTACGAGTTAATTAACAAAATGCCATTTTGCAGTCATTATTTATTTTTGAAAATTATGTAAGAATGAACTTATTTAACATTGAACTGAATTAGAAGAAATAAACAAAAAAATTGTAGTGGACAGAAATAAGATGGATGTCTTGGAGCCGGGGTCTGTATTCAACACAGTGTCTTTAAAGCAATATTCGCCCCCTCATCGAAATAATTCGAGCGCTTGCTTCTCAGGATACAGCGGCTTGAACTGCAGCTGTGCAGCCAAACCGAAGGATTGTGTCGGAATGAAATCACCAAGTGACTAGAAGAAG
>CAIGRN010131776.1:0-25537 GCA_903798345.1 Fraxinus anomala
AAGAATGGATCAAATTTGACAAAAGAATAATTAACTTTATTAAAGTAAAACTTTTGAAAAAGAAAGCTTTTTTCTTTATCAAAAGTAACTTTATTAAAGTATCTTTTGTAATTTCAAACTTTCGGCTGAGGATGAAGACAAAATACTATTCCTACTTTTTGAAAAGTAGTCGACAAAGTACTATTCAATCAACTTTGAAAGATTCTTCCTGTTTTTACTTTTTCAAGCTATAAATTCAATATAAATCATTCAATGTAATCAGAGTTTAGAAGTAAGAAAAACTTCTCTCTGCAAGTTCAAAATTTTCTCTTTGTAATACAATTATTTTTCAAATTACTATCAATTTTCTTGAATCATTTTGACTATTTACTTTCTATTGTTTACTATTCCCCAACATATATATATACACACACATTGTACAATTCCAAATAACGATTTAGATTTTTTTACAAGTATTTGCCATATTATAAAGTGTAAATATTACGGAGTGTTATGTCTTACTAATTTTATACTTTCATGCAAAAATTAAAAAATAAGAAAAAAAAACTAGAAAGGGACAAGAAAGGTACTAAACCATTTCCAATTTCTCACCACAAGTGCACATATTGTGAAAGAAAGGGGGAGATGTTCTGCTCAATAATGTTGTTTAGTTTATGCTAAGCAACTTTAAAGACAATAATTAATAGAATAATGTTATGCAGTATCAGTAATGATAGAACACCAATTTAGGTGACTAAATTTTATATGTTCAATTAAATGAGTTGTATGATTTTATATTTTAATGATTTTATCATTTAATATTATATAATTATCACATAGATTAATAATTAACTCGAGTAGCGATGAATAATATTTTTCTAATTACTATCAAACTCTAATCATTAACTGGTTCTCCCTAATAAATAAAAATAAGTAGAATTGCACTGGTTCCAAGCATCATTGGATAGTGAAATATAAACCAATTATGCTATCCAATATAAACATTGAATATGTGGGCCCTTCCCCTATATGTCATTTTTGGTATTAATCTTGTGTGCCACGTTGCAAATTTTGTTACAAAATAAAATTAACATTTTAATTTTGATAATAATTAAAGTATAATGATGTTCATGTTTATAAATATTCAAACGGCCCCCCTATTGTGAGGGGACTTAAAATCTTGGTGTACAAGTAGCACCTCTCTTGCTCTTGCAATAATATTGTAAGAGGCTACTCAAGCAACTTTGGACATAATTTCTAAAAAAGAGTTCTAGAGAATAATTTTAAAAAATAAATAATGGAGCAACATAATTATTGATAGAGAGGCACAATAATGCTTTCAAGTCATAGTCAACAATTAAAAATTAACCACACAATTTGTATGATTCACAAGTTCTCAATCATATATATTTCATCAATTTTTACCAAAATTTACTAGAAATTTGAATCTAATCACAAAACAGGGTCTAAGTAAAAAGGTGTTAATTATAATTATTTTAATGTATAGCCCCTATTTGGTTTAGATAAGAATCGTATTTTTAGGAAATTTTGACAAAAGTTGATGAAATGTGTAATTAAAAATTATGAGTCTCATAAAATATGCAATTAAAATTAATTGTTGATTTTGACTTAAATTTTAATCTAATTTTTTAGTTGATTCATATGTTTACTAATGTTTTCAATTTCCAATTATGATTTAACATAACATACAAAGTGTATTGAAATAAATAGGGACGGATCAAGGATTATTGTTACGAAGGGCTGAAATTTTTAAAATGTCAATATAGTAAAATTAATATATGAATAGGTCGACAAGACAACAATAAATCAATATCTTTAATTAATAATTAACAAATGAATAAAAATATTAGTGATGCGGTGGGAACGAAATACTTATTAAACGTGTAATAGAGTAAACTTGAGGAGTATGAATTTATTATTAGCAAAATTGCAATATAAAATGAAGGTTTTAAAATGTCAAGTGTGAAATAAAGATACAATTGATTAAGCAAGTAGAAAATTATAAATATAAAATCAATCCACAAATAATATTATAAAACTTAAAATAAGGGGTTAAAATTTTACAAATTCTTGATTTTCATTTTTTTATTATTATGTGAAATTTAATTAAATAAATTTAAAAAATTGAAGGAAAAAAAAAAAAGCCAACCTTTTTAAATCAATAGCACTCCTTAAAAGAACAAGAATTCTTCATTTTTTTTAACAGTTCTAATTGTCATGGTCACTTTTGCAGATTCATGTCTATGTCAATGTTACTCACCGTTGAAAAATATAAATGATTGCCAAAATATTATTCATGATCTTTTATTACTTTTTAATATTTTTTTTATTAATTTGATTGCATTATAATCATACAAATCTTATGATTTTCTTTATAATGTTTCAACTCAACAATTAAATTTAACCACAATAATTAATAATCTTCCCCTCTACACTTGAACACTGGAAAATAAACTATTAACAAGAAACAGAAATTACAAAAAAAAAAAAAAAATAGGTTAACATTTATATTATCTCTTTCTTCGTTTCACAGTATGCATCACTTGTATTGAAGTTGTCGTTGTTTCTCTTCCACATATACGATATATATACATATAATAGTATAAAATGTATATCAATATAATCAGGGGCGGCGGATACACGAATTTTTTCTGACATTAGTAAATTTTTTCGCATTGTCTAGAGATTTTCTTTTATAAAATCTTTTAATGATTGTCTTCACTATGAAATAAACAAGCGTTAATTTAAAACGTGCCAAATCATATATTCAAATTCACCAACAATTAGGGGTGAACACAAATTCAGTAACAAACATCTAAATCGAACTACAACTAAAACATAATTAAAGTTATGAACGCCAAAGAGGTAAAGCTTCTTTCTGTGAATTTAGCATACAAGTTAATAACTTACATAATATCATAAATACTGCAACAACACTCAATTAAAAATTTGCAATATGTGTCAACAATTGAGCTTTCTAGAAATTATTTGCATTTCGAAAAAAAAATTGCATATTAAGAATTGAAATATATCACGAACAAACAAAACTCAGAACCACAACATCAAATCCCTTCATAGTTTATCTCACAAAACAATCATAACCCACATATTCATATCATATAGATGAAATTACAAAAATTATCCGATTATTACCTCCTTCAACTGCCACCCGCGATTTCACCATTTCAATTTCATGAATTTTAGTGTTTTGGTGGAAATTTGGGGGTTTCAAGTTTGGGTGGGGTAAGTGGTATTTGGTAACTAGGTTTGTAGTTGCCAATTGGGAACGGGAACGGGAACCATCCACAGGAAGGATTTGTGGATGAACATCTAATTCTTCCACATTTCTTACAAGATTGGGCTACCTATTTGGCCCATTCCATTTTTTTTTATTTACGTTTTTTTTTTTTTTTAATTTTTTTCCCTTCCATTTTTTTTTTTTTTTTTTTTTTTTTTTTTAACTTAAGTGAACTGAGGGCTTATATTCTTAAATGGGGTGAGGCCAGCCTGCACGGATTCTTCATTGGGTCCGCCTCTGCATATAATAATCCTAAAAGGGAAAATTACATCCAATTATATTTTTTAACTTCCAATTTCAAAAATCAGGTTTAAGGATTATTTATGCAAAAATCATATCATAATTTATTTTTAATATTAATAATAATATTATTAAATTAATTAACCTACCACCGTCAATCCCCACCCCAACAAACCTTAATTCATTTCACATTCTCATTCATCTCACACACACCAATCTAATCTGATACATCATCTCACACCTCCTCCAACGATCGGCACCGCACGGGACAGGCACAGCGTCGCAGCCTAGTGTTGCACGAAGAAGCAATGATGTATGCCCATCATTGTTGCTTCGTGCACGGCGGTGATGTGTGTGCATCGCTGCTGCTTCTTGTGCAACGGCGTCGCGCTTCCTGCAACGGTATGGTGACCTTCGAATTCTTTTCATTTTCTCTTCATCTGTTGTGTTGATGGTTGGGGTGTGGTGTGGTAGAGGTGAAGAAGATGGTGGATTTGAGGAGGTGATGGTAGAGGTGATCTGTGGATATAGGCTGGGATAATGGTGCGGAAGGGATAATGGTTGTAGATTTGGGGATTTTTTAGTTAGGTGGTGGTTGTGACGGGTCGAGGTGGTGGTGGTTGTTCAGTGCAACGACGCGGTGGTGTTTTCCACGATTTGTTGATTTGTTTGAGGTGGTGGTGTTGCTGTCGCGAGGTGGTGGTTGTTCTACCGGCGACGATGACAATGGTGCTGGTGGGAGGGAGTGGCGAGATGGTGGTGGTCAAAAATTATTTGGTTGATTGTGACTATTAAATAGGTTAATATGTAACCAATAAACAATATGTGAATAATGGAAAAGATAAATTGTGACCAAAAAATAATATGTGGCCTAAAAAATTGTTAATTTGTGACCGTAATTTGATAATTTGTGATTGTATAATAAGTTGTGACTTATAATATTTGTTATTTGTGACCGATAAATAAATTATGACTTTTAAATTCTTAATTTGTGACCGATGAACAAACAGTGACTTATAAAATTTTTGAATTGTGACCGTAAAATAATTTGTGACATATAAAAATTTTGATTTGTGATCGAAAAATAATATGTGACTAATTAAATAGTTACTTTGTGACCAGATTGTATAGACAGTGACCTTAATATATTTAATTAATTAAATATATAATTAATTAATTAAATTGTAAATATATTTTAATAAAAACCTGATTTTTGAAATTTAAAACCTATGTTCTTAATTTTGAAATGGGTTATACTTAATCATTTACTTATGAAATTTTCCCAAGAAAGCCTTGATATTTAAGATGATTGGTGATCGGTTTTCTTTTTTGAAAAAATAACACCAAGAAAAAAATTCACATTAATCTTTAGCCACTGTTTGGTAGGATTAGAAATTAGATTTTTAGTATGTTTTGATAAAAGTTGATGATATGTGTAGTTTAGAATCCATAAAATATGTGGTTAAAATTAATTGTTACATAATGATTTACATACACATGATGTGGTGAGATATGATTGGATCAGAATGTTTTCAACCGAATAAAAAAAAAACTTCACCATTCTTTTTTTGACACATCATTTGTATGTAAAACATTTTATAATTGTTTGTGTACACGTTACATTATTCTAAAACTACGGATAGGAAAATCTAACTCGAAGACTCTTTTGGTAAAACAACTTGGCATAAGGGTTTTTAATTTTTGAGGGTCTTATTTTAGGGTGAGTCGCATTATCTAGAAATTGAGACAATTCTTCATGTATCACGTAAAAGCATTATGTTTCTTTGAAAACTGTATTATAAAAAATTTAGAGAAATATCAATTCACATATAATTCAACAAACAAAAACTTTTAAATAGATTATCAATATTAATAAAACTAGGTAAAGAAATGTTGACAGTCTAACTTGTTAAAGATCCATGAAAATTCTATTACTACGCATTTTGGCATCGATTATATTATTAATAATTATTATGTAATTTATTTATACATTTTAGCACATAATACTAAATTTATAATTTTTTGTATATTGTTTGGAGAAATTAGATACTTTTTTTACAATCAACTAACCAAATTTATGAGTATAAATTGTAATAAAAATAATTTTTAACATGATACATCCTTGTATTTATTCAAGAATAAAAATCTCTAAAATGATATTACCTACTGGGCCGGGGCCTGTATCTGCTACTAAACCGAGGAAGTATGAGACTTAAAAGGCCCAGAACCAAACATACCTAGCAGTTTAGCTCGATTGTTGGCAAAATGAAATTTCTGGTATTTTAAAAACAAAAATGGCCCATGCAGGTCTCGAACCTGCGACCTTCGCGTTATTAGCACGACGCTCTAACCAACTGAGCTAATAGGCCGATTTGTTGATGACGGAATACAAGATTTTATAGATCTTTTCAAGATCAAACTGCAATTTCTAATTACTTTTTACATGAAATTTTATTTAAAGAACCAGTGCGAGCTTCAAAATTTGACATGAATTTTATGTCAAAAGTAGGTTTCAAGCAATATTAGTGGGGAGGTTTCAGTCTCTATCACGGTCCAACCTTTATCATTGAACAAAGACGAGGGACCATTTCCGCACTTAAGGCAAAAGTTAGGGACCATTTGCGACAAATTCCCTCAATTTATTTAATGAGAAATTCAAACAAAGATAGAAATACAAAAAGAAAAATTAAAATTACAAATAATTGTGAACTACATCATAGAATTTTATAATCAACAACATTTTACTGTCGGAAATTGTAATTTAACCTCATAAGCAAGATTCATTCTAATAATAATTATAGTCCGTCCTTCCAATTTCTCCCATTTTGCATCTTCTGATCATTTTCACATTTTTTTTACCATGCATTAGTGGTGGGGTCAGGCGTCCTTCATTGTGGGGGTCAGAAATTAAGGTAAAAGTTATATTCTTAACATCATTTTCCCTCGAACACTTTTGTTCTTCACTCGAAAATGCAGAATTTTCATTTAACATGGAGAAGCCACTGGCATTTGTGCAGATGAGCTAAGTCGAAAATGCAAACTAGGTTTTTGGGGAAGAGTGAGATTAAGGACTTGAGTAGGGCTAGAACCGAATCAAATCGAACCAAAATTTTCGGGTATTTAGAGCCTGTTTGTCTACCATTAATATAAAAAATTGTTTGCTACAGTAAGATTCTCTATTACACATTCACCCAATAAAATATTCTACACACAAACCAATAAAGTTACTTTAAACTTTAACCACACATTCTCCAAAAAATACTATTTATTACTCAATTTTTCTCCCAATAATGAGAGACAAACAAGCACTTAGTAAGTGGAATCGTTGGGTCATTTAATTATGGAAATGTTTGTGTTCGGTTCCATTCGAGTCATTTTGTTTCGGCTTGATTCTCGGGTTCCGTACAATAATTTTATTTTTTAATATTTACAATAACGCCATATTAATTCAACTAATAACATGTTCAATATTAGATTTTACAAAATAATATAGTCTCATCTTATGATATCTTTTGTGTTTCTCTTTGCTAAGTTCTTCATATTTGATTGTTATAATTATAGGAAGAGGAAGATAGCGATATCACAATAATGAAGAGATGCGCAAACGAGCTTCCAATTTGATTTCTCCAGAGCAATAAAATCGGCACTATAGTAGAATAAAATGTTTGTGTAAAACTTATATCAATTTAATTAAATTGGGTTTGGGTTAAAAATTAGAAATAGGAAAATCATATTTTGGGTTTGGGCTAAATTAATTTATTAGAAAATTTATTTAGAAAATATAAATAATTTGACGTATTTAAGATAAAAAATAAAAATAAATTATCGAGATTCGATTTTTATTCCATTATTCAGTTCTTGTTCTAGAAACGAGAATTAAACCAAACTCGTCGATTCTTAATTCAGATACACATTCAAATATTTAACTTGAGAAGAACGCTCAATTCAGTTCGATTCAGTTTTGGTCGATCCGATTCGATTTGGGAGTCTCATCCAGCCATAGACTTATATCAATTTAATTAAATTGGTTTGGGTTAAAAATTAGAAATAGAAAAATCATATTTTAGATTTGGACTAAATTAATTAATTAGCAAATTTATTTAGAAAATATAAATAATTTGACGTATTTAAGAGAAAAAATAAAAATAAATTATCAAGATTCGATTTTTATTCCATTACTCAGTTATTGTTCTAGAATCGAGAATTAAACCAAACTCGTCGATTCTTAATTCAGATACTCATTCAAGTATTTAACTTGAGAAGAACGCTCGATTCAGTTCGATTCAATTTGGGTCGATCCGATTCGATTTGGGAGTCTTATCCAGCCGTAGACTTAAGAGAAGTTGGGAGAAATAATAGAAAAAACTCGTGTGAAAATAGGGAAAAATAAAAAGTAAAAAATAAAAATAAAAAATGCCTTGAAAAAATAGAAATTTTTGTGGGGTCTACTGACCTCATGCTACCATGTGTAAATCTGCCCCTGCCATTCATATAAGCATTAATTTGGTGTACTGGAATATTAGATTCGATTCGAACATCGATTGGATTGTGTATTGGGTTTTGGGTTATTGGTTAAATCAGCGGGTCAATGCATAAAAATCTATATAAAAAAATTAAAGTATAAAAATCTTTTTTAGGCAAAATTATATTTTTTAAAATTATTTTTCACTAATTATTTACGTCTATAAAGTAAAGTAAAATATTTGACCAAAATTTTTATAAAAATATTTTTAGAAAAAATATATATGATTCATTAGATACATATACCTTCTTGCACTTCATAAAAAATATTGAAGTAATCTACAATTCCAATGGTGAGGAACTAATTGTATTATTTAGAGGCCCAAGGTTCAATTCCTTGGACCCTCAAAATTTTAAAAGACAATTTTGAAAATCCATAAACCGGTCGAATTAATTCGATCAAAGCCAATTTTTGACAGAATCATGTGCATTCTTATCAAATTAATTAACTGGCAAGGGTCACTGGTTTTCCAGCCCGACCAGCCAGTCGGGATCGGATTTTATAACTATGACTAGAACATCTTTAACAATATTTCATCGAATATAAAAACAATTTTTCATAAAAAATGATCCATCAAAAACTTGATCTAAACATTATCTTTCAATTAAGTCCCTGTTTTGTTAAGCTAAAAATCGAAATTTTAAGATATTTTGATAAAAGTGATTAAAAGTTTAATAAAAATAGTAAATTTCATAAGAAAAATAAGTTTGAAAAGAAAAAAATATTTAAAAAGGGGTCAACAGCCTGAGCAATGTTAGAATTTAAGCTGCCAACTCTTATACCACGTTCTGATATTTAAAAAAAAAAAAAAAAATCACTACCACATGGAAAAAATACATCTAACCAAGATAGGGAAAACACAAATTTTCTAGTGCAACGATCTCGCTAGTTGCTACCAAGTTATAATGAAAGTATTTATTAATTCACAAGCGCCGTCAACAGTAATCAGAACAAAGTCACACAGTCATCAAAGTATACTCAGTTCCGTACATTTTCTGACCAAATAAACAGTACTCATCGTGCGGAAGAATAGCCTATTACTCAATAAACCACCGTATAAACGTAAGCAGAAGGCCGATAACCAATTATAACTCGACAACGCATTCACAAAACCACCTGGTTTTCTATTGTGGTTTCACATCCTATTCCATATGGGTAGGTGCTTTATCAGACAGCAAGTTGGCCACCCAAAGGAAACAAAACAAGAAATGAAAATTTTACTGAACCTTAAAAAAACTTTCACCAAGAGAGAAATAACTAACTCTTATCTGTCTAGTAGGTGTTAAAATAATTATTATAATATCTGGCTTTCCATTTTTAGGGTTGTTTTGAGTTTGAGAGCAAATTTAGAGAGAGAAAATGGGGAGAGGAAAGGTACAACTGAAGAGGATAGAGAACAAGATAAACAGACAGGTAACTTTCTCAAAGAGGAGAGTTGGATTGCTAAAGAAGGCCCATGAGATCTCTGTACTGTGTGATGCAGAAGTGGCGTTGATTGTTTTTTCCTACAAGGGGAAGCTCTTTGAGTATGCCACTGATTCTTGGTATGTTTTTTTCTTTTCTTTATTTATATCTGATATTATTATTGTTCTTCTGGTAATAAAATCAGTTATTTTCTTTAGGGTTTCTTAGTTTCACTTCTCTTAATTAATTTTTATGTTATTTTCAATTCTTGATTTTCTTGATGTATTCATCTTTTTAAGTTTTTTATCTTCAAATAAATGTCCGTCGTGTCGTTGTTTTGATTTGCGGTGTTTAATGAATTCTCTTAGATTTATTGGAAAACAGTAATATTCAGTTCTTATTTCTATTTGTAAAATTCAAAGCTTTATGTTTCTGTACTAATTGCATGCTCAACTCATTAATATTCTGGGGCTTCTTTTAAGGAATTTTTGAATTCAGGAGGTAAGAGGTAAGCTAAGCTAATTACAATTGGAGAAATGAATAAAGTTTTCTCTTCTATAATGTGAAAGCTAGTAGTAGTATTATTAGTTAAATCAAATGACTAAATCCCAAAGAAAATCACAAAGTGAACTGCACTCATCTGGCAAAACTAAAGTTCATCATTTTGATAACTAATCTAAAAGCAAATAATAACACTGTTTAATATTCTACAATCCATATATAAGAGAAAACAGTGCTATGTTATAATTCAAAAATATGCCAAACATAGATACTGAAAATAATTGTACAATAAAAAGTGTTCTCCTGTTCGAATTAAATGAATTTAACGTGCCTTATTTCTTCATTCTTTTCATTTTCTCTTCAAGATTTCCTGGTTAACTATGAATTTTGGCCATCTACATAAATCCCTTCTAATTAAAATATATATTTTCCTAGTTTGTGTTGTCGAAAATTCGACTATCTCAATCGAAAGAATAAATAAAATTAACAAAAAAATAATAATAGTAAAATGCAGTAGATGAAGTGAGGTATGCCAAAATAAATCTCTTTAAGACAGATTTCCCTTCCCAATAAAGTACAAACGGAATTATGGACGTCTGTCTCTCAAGTACAACTCTCATTCCAAAGTCAATACTACACAATACCAACCTTGTCGATCGAATCAAAGAAGATCGTACTCGAACGGAATAACCAATAATATATATTGAAAGAATTTGGATAGAGAGTGTGAATTTAGAAATCAATTGAATTTTTAATTGATTTAGTGTAGTAAAAACGAATTTGGAGGTCTCTATTTATAGAGATTAAAGTGTCTCATTGAATGAGTGTGTGACATTTCATGAACTAGTGTACCACTTGGTCTGATTCGTCATAACCATTGGATCGCACCATTTCATGATCTGATGGCGCAGATTAAATCATGAAGTGTAGTGTCCTTTCATAATACCTATTCACTAATTTCTGAATAATCACTAGCCATGCAAATGTCATGCGTACGTCCAACTGAACCAACTGCCACACAGGACGAAGTGATGCCACCCAGGATGCCAAGTCATCGAGCCTCTCGTTGCCATGTCATAGAACCATGAGTCCATTTTCGAAAACTATAACGCTCCTCGCGACGTGCGCGGGCCGAGAATACCTATTAACTTTATTCTGAATGGTCACTAGCCATGCAGATGCCATGCGTACGTCCAACTGAACCAACCGCCATGCAGGACGAAGTGACGCAACCTTTTACGTGTGTGCCACCTAGGATGCCAACTCATCGAGCCTCTCGTTGCCATGTCATCGAACCATGAGTCCATTTTTGAAAACTATAAGCTCCTCAACTCACCAATTTCTTAATAGTCACCAGCCATATAGATGCCATGTGTACGTCCAACTGAACCAACTGCCACGCAGGACAAAGTGACGCCACCTAGGATGCCAAGTCATCGAGCCTCCCGTTGTCATGTCATCGAACCATAAGTCCATTTCTGAAAACTATAAGGTTCCCCAACTCTTCGCGACGATGCGAAGTGCAAAGCACGCCTTTAATAGAGCTAAAATAAAGTGTAAAAAAGGGGTTAAAAAGTGAAAAATATTAATGAAAAATAAAAAGTGAGAAAAAACGCGGGACGAGATGTTTAGCGCCTATTTCGTGCTTAGACCTAGACGCCGCATTTTAGAACACTAGAAAAACTCACAAATCTCTCCCTGAGAATCATTCTCATATCGAGGAATACAAAAGGCGAAAAATTGAAATGTTTAATGATCTAAGTTCAAGAGAGAAAAATAAATTTGATGCTAAGGCATTCTAGGAACTATAATATAAAGGTAATGAAACAAAAGTACTGAAAGTAATAGGCGATGTAAATTACTAAGCGAATCACCCTATTTATGAAGGTTCAAAATATTTTTCAAACACAATCGTGTTGTAGAAACAAATTTGAGTTTGAAAAAGAAAATATATGGAAAAAAATTTGAGAAGCTATAGTGTAACCATTGGAATAATAAAAAAAAAACTCTCATACTAGTGTTGAAAGCCCAAATTTTTCCAATTGAAATTTTGAACAACAGAATATACACTATTAACCAACTTTGGTATAGTTCAGTTTTACTTTTAACTTTTAAACCATTGAATATTTTTCCCAATTTCTAATAATAAATATTTTATTTAAATTATAATTTGATATTGTGTGTTACCTTTGTTGGAATTTGTAAACTAGATGCATGTTTGTCATGCATGATGAACATTCTAATTAATGTACTTAGATCTATGGTTATTTTATTTATGCACTCTGTTGTTTGAGTTCAATTTATTTAGGTTCTTTGTATTTACACTCTAAAGGTTGGATTATTTCAAATCACAATCAATAAAAAGAAAGTTTGAATGCAACAATTCCTTTTTTTTTTTTTTTTACATTATCATTTATCAAGAACACACTTTTCTTAGTCTTTTGAGTTGTGTTTATCGCTTACAAAGTGGTATTAGAGCTGATTTGTTATAAATGAGTTACGGCATCAAACAACATGTTGCAGCCACACTTCCCTCTTTTGATGGGAAGGATTATAAACAATGGAACATTAAGATGAATATCTTATATGGATCTACAACCCTCACAACTAAAACAATCAAATGAGTTGAAAGAAACTCTGAAGGACGACAAGAATGAGTTGTATTTCATCTATCAACCAATAGATCCTATTGTATTTGAGATGATTTCTAAATCAACTTCAGCTAAGCAAGAATGGGTCATCCTCCATCTTGCATATAGAGGAGAAGACAAAGGAAAAATGGTGCGAGTTCAAACTTTATGGAGTGAGTTTAACAATCTTAAGATGAAAGAGACTGAATCCATTGAAAACTACAACATTCGAGTTATCTCTATATCAAATCAATTGAGAGTGAACGGAGACACAAATGATGATGAAAGGATTGTTACAAAGATCCTTAGAAGTTTGACCGGAAAGTTTGAGTCAATCATCGTTGTAATTGAAGAATCAAAAGATTTGTCACCAATGTCAATGAAAAAATTGCTAGGATCTCTATAATCTCACAAGCTTCGAATGAAGCAATATGATACTTCTCCTATAGAGAAAGCATTCAGAATTCAAGTTACTGTGAAGAACGATGGACAAGGATCATCTCGTGAAAGAGAAAGCAGAAGAGGCTATAGAGGAAGAAGCATTGAAGGAAGATCACATGAAGATGAGAAAAAAATAATGTGACAACCTAGTTATCTTGTGTGGGATCTCCTGTTCATTTCTATGATGTAACAGCGATGCCCATAAGGATATAGGATAAGAAATTGGCTTTTAATGATTCTTATACATTGGAAATCGTTTGAAGTAATGTGGATTACTAGTAATAACAAATTACCTATGTCTAAGATCACATCTAAGGAAATAGTTTGGGGCTCAATTCTTAGAAACCCTTGCAAAAGCAAGTGTATGTTCATTACCATAAATGAACATAATAATGAGAACTAAATTGTATTGAGAAGAATTGTGTGTGGAATATATCATCATTTTACAAAAAATAGAATAATTTTAAAACATTGTGTCCACTGGTCAGTCAATAAAGTAAATATATTTTCACAAAAAAGGTTCAAAGGGTAATGCCTCTTACCTATTATATGCAGGTTTCAACTGTTTAATTATCACCAAATCTTTTTATTTTACGTTTCTATGTCTCTCTCAATTTTCATTCATATAGAGGATAGTTGGAAATATGTCTTGTATATGGGCTGCTTTGACATAATTTTGAGTAGAATCTCATTCCTTTGGGAAGATCAATGTAGATTTGTGTTCTCCTTCATGAGAACTTCAAAATTATATATTTACTTGTCAAAATTGATACTCAAATTGATACTCGAATGAATGAGAAATTAGAGTTCAAAGTGTATGAATTGAGATGAGTTTATGTGTTTGAGGGAAAATAACAAAAGTTTGTTCTACATACGAAAATGAAAAAGGCAAGGACTAGCTAGTTTATATATGGCTACACTTTTGTAATTGTAATCATGTGTAACATAAAGACTTTCTCTACATAGGCATAGAAAGGTGTAAGACTGATTGAATTAGTATTTTGGATCTTGAACTTATGCGCGAGTGTGACCTTTGTAAGTGAATGTCTGATCAAGCGGACCAAAAATTGGCCCCTTAGGATGGTTCACGTTTTGCATTTGTTTTCTATTTTTTTCCCCTCCAAGTGACCTTTTAACTTCTTATATGTTTTAAACTCCAATGGTCATAGCCATTTTAATACGATGTTAATAACTTGTTAATGGTGGATTTAACTCATTCATGGGGTTGAGCCTATTATAAAGCTTATTTTTTTCCTCTGTTCCACACGAAAAATTTTCATCACTATCTGTAAATAATTTTTACATTTTGTATACCCCGAAAGTTTTCATGTTTCTGTCGAAGTTTTTTTTGTGGTCTTGTTCTAATATAAATTCAGTTTGCGATAGTAGAAACGAAATGTTGAGACTCAATCACTTATGGTAAAGGGGAGTATTTGTTTAAGAACACCGTGTAATACACAGGCATCGGTTTACAAATTCGTTCTCTTTTTAGCAATTAATATATTCGTGTAATTGTTTTCATATTTTGTTCTTCTTAATCAATAAAATATTGTATTTTGCAATTCTTGTCTAACATTTTAAAGCTATTTTACTAACTCTTCAAGGTACTAGTTATTTTTTTGGTTTGATTTATAATGAAATGAGGCATCTACTTATTTAAAGTAAGTGGCCTATTGATCTTATTACTTTTTCCTGTTAAATTCCTATTTTCTTATATTAGTCCTTGTCAAATTTTCTTTTGTCGATATTATCAGATATATATCATCATCTGATCTGATCATATTTATTCATACTGGGCAGTTGGTATTATCGACTATATTTCTTCTTGTTCTTGCCCTTATACCTTGTTTCATCTTAAGTCCTTGTCATTTTTAAATTTATTTCTGGAGATTCAAAAGATTTTGGGACGACACGTATAACCTCAGTTGAGGAGGGCTCCTGTTGCCAAGCCAAAGGTTGTTGCATGGGAAACAACTAAAATCCAAAATTGTTATGCTGAGGATATCAGTAACTTGATGGGAAGATGACATACGTAGTTAGGGAGAAGTTGTTGAATAACACGATAATAAATTTTGAAGAGCCCTTCTACATGGCCATGGCCCATGTAGCCATATATCTTTTCCCAACTTTGAAACTACATCGTAGAAGTAATAATGATGTTATAATTGTCACAAAATCATAAGTAGAGTTGAAAATTTATCACAAGGTTATGCTCATTGTCATTGATCCCTTTTCTTTTCTTTCTTTAATTTTTAATAAGATGAATACTATTGATGGAAAAGAACACAGAGTGATGAAGAAAAAGTATTATTAATTTAGGTTACTTTTAATATTTATGTTTCTTTCACTATCAGCTGTTTTAGGAGTCTTTTATTATGAGTTAGTAGTTGAAGGAGAGAGCAATTTTAATACCAATTAGCAATTTGAACCATGAAGAAGAAAGTAATGTATTCAATCAAAAGTTTACTTAAAAAAACCTAGCCAAAGATGCTCAGTGACACCAAAAGAAACAGACTTCATTATTTGCTAAAGTTGAATGAATTCAACCATTTACAAATTCAAAGTACTTTGAGCTAACCAGAATATTAGCAAAATGGACATTATATGATAATAATGTCAAGATAATTACGCAGACGTAAATTGGAATATGCTTTGAAAACTTTGATTTGTGTGCAGTATCCTTGCTGCCTAATTTGTGAGTGTTAATTTATCAACTCATTGACTCTACCAATGAACTTTGTGTTGTGTGCATATATAAACATTGCATTCTGTGGAAACTTAACTTTTTCTTCTATAACAGCATGGACAGAATCCTTGAGAGGTATGAAAGATATTCATTCGCTGAGAGGCAATTAGTTACAAATGAACCTCAGTCACCTGTAAGTCCTGAATTCAACAAGCAAACTTTTTGGTAGTACTCGACTGTGTTAAAAATGATAAAGAAATATTGTTTTTTTTTATGATGTCAAGTCCTATCTGATATTGCATACTAACATGTCCTTAGGGTATGTATTACTTGTTCGAATATTATGATTTGTATTGGTTTATATATTTGCTTAGGATCCAGTCCCATAATGGTAATGTTTTAAAATTTCCAAATTTGTATTAATATTTGAATTATGCAGGCAAACTGGGCACTAGAATGCTCTAAACTTAAAGCTAGAATTGAACTTCTGCAAAGGAATCATAGGTAAAAAATTTAGACAGTATTTTCAAGAGATGAGTAAACAAGGATCACTGTTTACGGTTTCTCTTACTCTATAGTTTGCTTGTCCTCTCAGCCACTATATGGGAGAAAATCTTGACTCCATGAGCCTGAAAGATCTTCAAATGTTGGAGCAACAGATTGACACTGCTCTTAAGAATATTCGATCTAGAAAAGTATGATGTGATTATTTATATTTTCCGCAGAAATGGTATCACCTAATTCAATTTTTTATGTAACATCTAAAGGCTCTGATTTTTTTGTTAACAGAATCAACTGTTGCACGAGTCAATCTATGAGATGCAGAAAAAGGTTGTCTCTTAAGCACTTGTGCCTTCAATCTTAAAATTTTTACTGCTTATGATAACAATAATCACTGTTCTCTGCAGCAAAAGTTTTTAGTGATCGTAAGTAATATACACTTAGGACTTCCATTTGTAACAATAATGAGACCTAATAATCTCACTGCACAAATTTCAGGCATACGAGCTATAAACTCCCAACTTTCAGCCAAGTAGATAAGCATAATTTATATATTATAGGAATGCACTTTAGGCTAAAACCCCTTTAGGGTTTGTTATCATAAGTTAAGTTCCATTATAGGCAAGAAAATTTGTTATAACTTCTCGTCTATGCCAACATATCAAGAAAATATCGAAAATGTCCTTTACGAAACTTTTGGGAGAAATCACAACTCACAAGCAGGAGGGCTTTTCCATCTTTTGCAGAAATGCAATTTAAGCTACATCAAACAGGTTAATATGCTTTTGAAACTTCTAGGTTTACTATGCAACTGTTTTGTACAGAGGTTCAGAAGCACTTTGCAACTAATGTAGTTATTTGGCAAATGAAATGCTAAAAAAAGGTAATATAGTCATAAAAGCTAAAAATGTGTTTTTTTTTTCCTTTTTAATGAACAAGCAAATTACGGCGCTAGATGGCTTGCTGTATTTCAAACGTACAAAGGCAGGTTCGGATGAAGGCATGGACAGTAATTAAGACTATTAGCGAAGAAAAAAGTTAAAAATCTCACATGTTATAATGCCTAATGTTATCTATCAAGTAGTATAATCAATATGATAGATGCAATGAGAAAACACTTTTAATCCACGATATTGTAACCTAGACTTGTTGCATTTTCTTTTCTTTTCTTTTTTACAGGAGAAGGCATTACGAGAACAAAACAACGTGCTGGAAATGAAGGTATGTCATATTGATGGATGAGCTTACTAATAAGTAATAAAAAAATGTTAAACTTTTAACAAGATAATAGTTACTTTCATAATTTTTGATCAACAAAACATATAAAGCTTATCTACGTATAAATAGAATTAGGACAATTCCATTTGTATCGAAAATGTTACATCCTCTCACATGCGCGCGGGGCCCGCATAAATCAATAAAACATTCCCAAGTGTGTGGTCCACACATCCTATTGTGAGTGTAGGTAAAAGATTATTAGTATAACTATGTAAATTTTTTTAAGCTCGGGAAACATGCACAACACCGTGAATACTGCAATTATCCTTTGTCTCCTCGAGCTGCTTGTCTCATTTCTTGTATTGAATTCGAAGCTAATAGAAGTTACTGGCTGTCATCTGCAAATAGATCAAAGAGAAGGAGAAGGAAATGGCAGTAGAGCCACAGTGGGAACTTCCTAATCCTAATCATGGCGCTAATGGACCACCGTTCTTAATGGCTCCTCAACTTCCTCAACTCAACATCGGGTTAGTATCTTAATTCCAGGTTTAATAAGGACAAAGATCAACAATATTAAATTAACTGATGTCACGAAAATAAATCTGTGTGCTCGAATGAAAATATCCTCATGACATGCATATACTTGTGTGAAATCGATTTGTTTGTGTTTGAGTCACATTATTTTGGAAAAATGTATTTTGGAATAGTAGATTGATGGAGAATGTGTGATTGAAAAAGAAAGAAAATTTATTGATGTGATGAAAAATATTATTTTATTGAATGATGTATGATTGACAAGGAGTAGAAGAAGTGTTTGAGCTACATTATTTTGGAAGAATGTATTTTTGAATAGTAGATTGATGGAGAATGTGTGGTTAAAAAATAAGGAAAAATTACTAATATGATGAAAAATATTATTTTATTGAAGAACGTGTGATTAAAAATGAGTAGAAAAATGAGAATGAGAATTTTAATATGGCTCAAACATGAGGCTAAATATTCATATTATCTTGAGAGACTGAGATGGACCCCTAAAAAAATTGGATTACATGATACTATCCATCTTAAGGTCCAATATTAAACTATAGTCTAGTCTAGGTCAACAACTAAATCTCCGTGACATGCATGATTTTTTTTTTAATTTTTTTTTTTCATGATTTAAGGGATTGTTTTTGTTATTTTTGTTACAAGAGTGTTATTTTCGTAGTTTTTGTGATTTCAGTATTGTCATGATAGTTGTGATTAGAATATCTTATAGTAGTTTACTAGTTTTTAAATTATCCTCTTATGACATTAAATTTTTGTAATGGTATTCTTGAGATTTTCTTCTAGGACTAAGGTTTCGATTGCATTTAAGGGTGTTCACACCACAATCTTTTTTAGTAAATGCACCATATTATAATTCTATTAAAGGTCATTTTTGTTGAATTTAGATCAATTTTTTGAAGTTTGAAATTACTTGACAACCTCTTTTTTTTTAACACCTTTTTCTGAAAAATAATATATAAATAAGTTTAAATATATGATGCACTTTCTTTTTTACAATTTTTTTGGGATTCGTTCATTTCGTCATCATGTCCTTAATTTTTATTTTATCCTCAACTTTACATTTGTACATGTCAATCAATCCATGTACAAAAAAAAGGACATTTATAAATTATAAGCCCTCTTATCTTTGCTATTGTTTACATAAAGGTTTTTTTTTTTTCGTTTTAGATATTAATTTTTAATTCATTAGGTTGGGTTGGATTTTAATTCTTACCCGATATTCAATTCAACCCAACTTCAAATTTGATTTTCAATCCAATTGAACAAAATTGAACTTAAAAATCCAATCGGTTTGGGTTGGGTTGAGTTGGTCAAGTTGAGCGATTTGGGTTGGGTTTTACCCAGCCATGTCAGCCACACTAACACACAAAATTCTCACTAAGGCGAATGAAAACAGTAATTGAACAAACAGATACGAGAACACTTCCCAACCTTTTATAACAATTAAGGGAAACTCATATATATGTGAGGTGCCAACACAACTCTAATTTGTCGCCTCAACACTTTACTCAAAATTCTCCTGCGGAATGCACATTGGCCACTAGAAATTTGTTTATTTGAATAGGATTTAAGCTTTCTCAACTATTCTCCAACTCTCGTTATTCTGTGTTTCTGCAACTCTTGTTGCTTAGTTTTCTAATATCCTTAAAAGTTCAATAAAGAATTTGAAAATTGTTCATGCTTGTCTCTTTTATACACGTTTTCCTACATCACACTCATTTTAATTGCTTTGTGGCTTGTTTGGAAAGTTGGAATATACATCGTCATTCAACACTATTAATCAAGAAAAAAAATTAGTTATCATACATTGTAATGTCAAGTCGAATCGAATCGAATACTGCATACAAGAAAATACTTGGCCTAATTGCTGACAGTATGTAATTGGTATATTATATGATGCAGTGGTGCATATGAAGGAGAATCAGCAGAAGCCACCAGGAATGAACTTGACCTCAATCTGGATTCACTGTATTCATGCCATCTTGGATGCTTTACTACATGAAAAAAATACAGACCGCTGCTTTAAGTAGCTAGGGATTATATTGGGATCATTGAATAATATACTCTCATGTATTTCTTATGTATGAGTGTATTGTCTTTGCTAATTTCCAATTCCTCTGAACAAATTATTTATAGGACTGTATTTTACGAGGAGTATTTCGCCAGCGAAGAAACTCTAAATACGTTTCAAATATGAAATAATGTTATCTATGTATGTATAACATTACACATGTGACTTTGTTTTATGCATTATGAATCCTTTTACAATAATTCATATTTTCTAACATTAATGCTGCTGTATAACGTATGATCTTTATTATTTTCATCTTCACCAGACTTGAATTGCAGAAGAGAAAGGGTCTAAGGCATGTAATCGATTGATTGATGATACAGTTCGTATTTTTTCCAGTCGAACCAACTAGCCCTACCAGTTTTTATGCCTTCAAATAGAACACAACCTAATATTTTCCCTTTTACTGGAGAGTAAGATTAAAGCACACAGCTTCCCAGAAAGTTTATACTCCTTTGATTGCACAGAAACGCACAAACAAGAGGAAAAAGCAAGATTTCGAAGAGCAAAACATATTATTGGTTACTGTTAAATTTTCAAAACATCCATCATGGGCAGAGAATTAACAGAATTTTGGGTGGATCAGAAAAGGAAAACAAAAAATATAGAATTTGACCTCAAAATGATATGTATCCTTCAATAATCCATATTCAAAAACATTTTATGAACCCACCTTGCATCCGGCATCGGCAAATTTACATTTCATATCCTCTAGCATATATCGAGTCCATGTACTTTAAACCCATTCATCAAACAGCATAATCTAGACAGGAGAAGAGGAAATAAATGAGAAAATGGAATCAAGTCAATAGCAGTTCATGCTGACAATGTAATAACCGTCTTTGAAATAAAACTCGAGTCTCAGCAATTTCGGGGAGGAAAGTGCACATTGCATACTTTACACTTTACACTTTCACCCAACAATGACAAGAGAAATGAAAAAAAGCTAACATATATACTATAGACGCTAGTTTATTTCATAAGCAACTGTCCACCCAGCCCTAAAAAAAATTTGCCAGTGCATTCAAAGGAAAACATAAATATAGCCAATTGAAGAGGTCCAAATGGTATAGCTCACTTTTCTGTGAGTTCAAAGCACTCCTCACTAATGTTTTAAGGGTTTTACTGGATATTATTAGGAGGGTCGTGTTAATTCAGTCCACTAGTAATATTTGTGGTTGAAGCTAAGTGCCCCATGTCACTTGCCTTTCAAATAATTTCAAAAGGCTTTACAAAGGCCTGACTACGTAAATACCAGATGCTATGTAAAAGGTATACGCTTATCTTCTATGCGGGTTTCCTCCGCTGTTAGTCGCTTAGTGCTAATGAAAGAAGGGCACTCAGTACTAGAGAGTGAGATTTATAACTTCTTCATGATGTTATCATGGTAAAAATANGTATACGCTTATCTTCTATGCGGGTTTCCTCCGCTGTTAGTCACTTAGTGCTAATGAAAGAAGGGCACTCAGTACTAGAGTGTGAGATTTATAACTTCTTCATGATGTTATCATGGTAAAAATAGCATGCCGCACGAGGTTATGGGAGTGTAAAAAATGAAATAATGAATTTCTTCATCTAAGTAGGAATTTGGGTTATGTAACAATTTACTTCTTTCATCGCGTAAAGAGTGTACAATTACTCGGGTACTTACATAACTATCCCTGATCTTTTTTCAAAAATATGCGCAGTTTATACACAGAGAACGATCATTGGCCAATAAAACTGTCATATAAGATATAGAAAGAAGGCCAAGTAACATCCTACCTTTCCACAAACAGGACAACTTACACTCCTTTCCATCCACTCATAGATACAACCGAGATGATAATGATGAGAGCATTTTGCTATAATTTTAGGGTTTTCTGGAGTATATTCTGCAAGAAAAATACTTCAAATATTAGCAGATTAACTAATGGCGATAGTTCAATTGCATAAATCCCGTCAAGCACTGCAATATTTTGTTTGATCAAAAAAGAAGTTATCAAAAATTCCACATGTTGATACTACATATACATAATAATTACCTTCAAGACATGTGGGACATACATCCTCATTGTCTGGTGAAGAGAACTCATAGCCAATTCCACTTTCCACTCTTGATGACAAGACTTTCAGAGAGGACTCGGATTGGTATTTAGTTGACGCTGTTTCACTAAAAGATTCATCTATCTTGTGCTCTTGTAACAATTTTAGTTTCCCGTGAAAATCAGTTGGTCTATTTGGTTCCGGCGCAACTCGGGATTGGCTAGTAACCTTCTCCTCTAATCTCATTACTACATCCTGTTGCACTTGCAAATATGGGGAATTGCCACTGTTTGGTAATGTTCTGTCATGAATTGGATTGGTGTCGTATGAAATGTCAAGCGCCGTTTCAGAACCTGAAGGAGCTGCTTGTCGATTAGATAAAGCGATTACATGAGATCCTCCTCTGATAAATAGATTCCTGCACTGTAACAAAGTTAAAATGAAGGTCATTTCTACAGCAATGAAATTATAATTATAATTATATTTATATTCAAGAGTAATGCCACAACAACAATGGGAAAAAAAAATCTAAAGAACTGCAACAAACAAGGTGACTGGAAAATTCTCGAGTATTCTGGAGAACACAAAGTCAGATTCACCAGATTTATTACATTTGCGTATTTGCGGCTTTCCAAAGGCAGATAATCAACTCATGAAAAGACAATATATCACCATTGTATGATATTCACATTTTTTCTCAACTATCGAAATAGTTTAAACTAATGACGAGTGCAAAAAAAGGTAATAGGACTAATGACAAGTTAAGGTCAATTCCAATAAAATTGATATTTTATCTGGGACTAAATAGATAGATAAGTAACTGATCTTCACATCACTGGGATCAGAGCTTCTCAGTTCGCACTGGACTACTCTAGTCCAATTCATATATGTGTACATTAGATTTGTTTAGCACTTTATCGAAGCTCTTACTGAATACTGGATGAAAAATCGCTTTTAAGTTTTTTGGATAACTGGTATAACTCTTTACCAGGAAATTGACAAACTGATGTATTATTGACGAACACGAAAAACAGAGTCCTAAACAAAGGACGATGTACATTACAAAATTAGGCAAGTGAAAAGCTGGCATCAAATGTTAGCACAAGATAAATAAAGTATCTAACTTTACCTTATTTATTAAGTTTTGAAAGCCGCATTTGGGACATAAACATTCTTGGTTCCTTGTATTTGATCCAGCATTATCATCCACATCATGAACATGGA
Source organism: Fraxinus anomala (assembly GCA_903798345.1). Lineage (NCBI taxonomy): Eukaryota > Viridiplantae > Streptophyta > Magnoliopsida > Lamiales > Oleaceae > Fraxinus > Fraxinus anomala. The sequence continues at coordinate 23,311 of CAIGRN010131776.1, forward strand.
AACAACAGCAGATGGAACTCATATTGAAGTTGTCCAACTCACGCCTTCTCTGAGCAAATCAATTTAAATAAAACTATGAATTTAAGATCCTTACCAGAATTGACCATGTAATTCTAAAGAGATTCAATAGTCAAAACCTTTCTTGGTTCACAAGTAAATCCATCCAAAACTAAATCTTTATCATTATCTTTCTTGCATTTTCGTTAAAACGCTGCGATGTAAAATCCTTTCTTGGTTCACAGGTGTTGAATTGAAGATGGTACACATAATAAAAACCATCCAAAATAAAATCTTCATTGGTCTTTCATTTAGTTTTGTTGAAAGCACACTATGTTGTAATGTAGGCTGATGCAAGCAATTCTCCCTAAGCCGCAGTGGTACGAGAGTCGCAATCAAGCCCTTTATCATCCAAAAATAGGTCCGGAAATTCACTCCTATCACTATTCCTTCGAGCCTTGCCGAAAATACATAGGCCCGCCCTCATGATAACAAGAAAATAACAGACTAAATTTTAAGCCACCAAAACATGCAATAAGCATTCTTTACAACAATGATGATGCGACTGAAAACCATAAAAAATAAATACGAACCCTCGAAAGATAAACAACCTACATGCAATAAAAAAAAAAAAAAAATTCTGGAATAATGTGATTGTTAGTTTTAGAAGGAACCCTTTGTTAAATACATTCATTATATGCATAAAGTCAAGTGGAGGGAGTCCAAGAAATACCAGAGAGTTATCTTGTTTTGGGCCGAAAGCGAGAGAGATGAAAAGGGAGTTGAAGTAGAGGAGATCTAGGAATCTCCGAGTCTGTGTCAATGTTAAAATTGTAGAATTTTTCGCCTAGGAATTAGCTCATTCCAATAGTACATGAATTTTGGTTTCTTTGACTTGTAGCCAACTATTCCCCTTCCATTCTTGGTGTTTGACGAAGTAATTAATTTGGGAAAAAATCAGGGTTCAGCTTCTTAACCTTTAAAATTGGCCTGATGTGGGTTTTAAATTTTCGAAAGTATCTCAATTTATTTAAATATATAAGCTTAGAGTAATATTATTTAGCATCACTAATGTTAAAATACTAGTCTAGACACTAACATTATATTCAATAAGAAATATAATTAAATGAGTCACTTAATTTCACTTTTTATTGAATCTATCACATAGCACCACCTAAATTAATATTATTTTATCAGTGGTACTAAATAATATTATGTACATGTAGCACAATCGATATTCTTAAATTTAAGTCCGCATGTAACCAAAACTATGAATGTGGACGTTAAGATTGCACGTCATTTTCTGTTAATTTGGAAAGAAAATTTAAGTGATTTGATAATTTTACCATCTAGCTTTGAATCAAGTTAAAGATGCATGCGATTTTAACAATTAAATTGGCTATTTCTGCCATGTGGGGATCGAGATTAACATATTTAATAAGTTAGGGGCCTTAAACTTTACTTTTAAAGTGTGACAACTCGTAATCGCACTATACGAAGTCCAACTCTAATTTTCTAATTAAGAATTAATCCAGAAGATTTTGTTTTATTTTTCATTAATAGGATGTTAACAATTCTTGTTCCAGGTTAAGACATAGGAGGGAGGAAATTAATTAAGCAATAATTCAGAAAAAAATTGTTAATATTTTCATTAATAAGATATTTTGAGACGAGTAGCTCTCAAGCTTAAGTCTATATATATATATAATTTTTTATTTTTTTTTAACCCCTCCTTCACTATAAATGTGTTGGACCCTAAAACTCCTAACTCCTTAACGTCTCGTATAATTTCATTATCACTCTTTAAATTCTATATTGTTCAATTATTTTAGTTAACATATTTATAATATGAATTGCTTAAATTTGTTGAATTTGTCATTTCTCTGCTTGATTTTATAGGTTTACGTTTGATATTCAGTTCAGTTTTCCAATAATAACTATTGTTTTAAATGTTTTTGGTGTAATGCAAGAAAGTTTAAAAAGAAATTGCTTAAACTTACGAATCTAATTTTTTATGTGTATTTAGTGTAAAAATTATATATACTACTGTAAATGATAAGTTTATTAGTGAATGACAATTGTACTATTACAGTCCTAGAAATTATTATCATTGTATCCATAATCATTTCCTAAAAATATAGGCTTTGGTTCTCATTATAATATATACAAGTTTGTTAAATTTTTAGTTCTCTTCTTTTTCTCTCCTTTCATAATACGTTATTAGCGCGAT
>CAIGRN010131781.1:2840-17726 GCA_903798345.1 Fraxinus anomala
CCCCCCCCCCCCCCCCCCTCAATAGTCTTCCATGTTCTTCATTTGGATTACTAGTAAACCTACTAAGTTTACTATTTGCAAATGCTATGTCGGGTCTTGTACATTGCACAGCATATACGAGACTTCGTATAGCACTTGTATACTAAAGTTGTGCTATTGCTCTTTTATCATGCTTAACAAATTTCGAACTTTGATCAAAGGGAGCATTAGCCTCTTTAATGTTTAAGAAATTGAACTTATTAATTACATTCTCGATATAATGTGAGATTGGCTCAACATGTAACCCCTACTAGCCTGTGTGACTTTGATACCTAGTATTGTATCTACTTGACCAAGATCTTTTATTTTTTAATGTGGGAGATAAAAACCTCTTTGTTTCCTTTATTCCTCGCATTTGATTACTTACAATCAACATGTCGTCCACGTATAAGTAAATAAGCAAAAGATGATTATCACAGACTTTTGAATATAAAAATTTATCAACACTATTATGTTTATATTTGAAAAGACATTATTGTTAAGTCAAACTTTTCATGCTATTTCTTTTGTGCTTGTTTTAATTCATATAACAACTTAATTAACTTGCATACTTTATTCTCATTTTCGAGTAGAACAAAACCATCAATTAGGATTTTATTCATGCAATTGGTGTATATGTCTCAAAATAATCTATTTTTTACTTTTGTCGATATCCTTGGCCACCAATCTAGCCTTAAAGATATTAAGACTACCGTCTGCATTGTTCTTCCTTCTAAATACCCAATTATAACCCATAGATTTCGATCCAAGTGGTAAATCAACTAATTTTCAAGTGTTGTTTGATATTATTGAATCAATTTCATCATAACAACATCTTTCTAAAAAATAATATTTCTAGATGACATTGCTCATCGATAATTTTTAGGATCATTTTCCACTTGAAAAACATATAGAGTAGTTCTAGTGACACTCTTCTCATTTCCCTCAACCAAATAAAAGGAAATAAGAGTCAAAATTATCTTGTCCTAACACCTTCTCTTTTCAAGTTCCTTTGCTTTTATGAAGTTCACTTGTTCTAACACCCTCGGAAGGTGTTTCTACTTGTGATTTTACAAAACTAGAAATCTCCACTTGAGTTCCTTAAAGAATTATTATTTGAAAATAACAAATTCTCAAAGAAATCTAATTCATGATATTCAATAATAATATTGATTTCCAAGTTTAATAAACAATATGCTTTGTTGTTTTGGGCATATCCTACAAAAGCGTTGCATATCCTACAAAATTGTATTTAATCCCTCTAAGACAACTAAGTCTTTTTAGGATCCATGTTCGTACTGTAATCAATGTTTTATTTTTTCTCTCTTCCCACAATTTTTAAGGAGAAACGTTAAATCTTTTAGAAGTAATCATATTAACTATGTGGCACGCACTTAATAAAGCTTCACCATATAAGTTAGACGGAAACTTAGCACTTAATAACTTAGCATTTATTATTTCAACTAGTGTCATATTCTTTCTCTCGATCAAACCATTTTGTTCGAGTGTTTTATGTGCACTATATTTGATGTATTATGTCATGTTGTTCACAATTTTTTTTTTTAAATTCGCTAGGGAAGTATTCACCTTCCCTATCACTTCTAAGAATTTTAATCTTTCTACTTAATTGATTTTCTATTTCGACTTTATATCTTAAACATGCTAAATGCTTCATCCTTATGTTTCTTCAAGTAGATGTAGCAAAACCTAAAATGATCATCTATAAATGTTATGAAGTATTTATTACATCTTCTAGTTAACATTCCATTTAATTCACATATGTCGAAATGAACTAAGTCTAATAAATTAATATCCTTTCAATACTGTGAAAATGTTTCTTAATCATTTTAGGCTTAAACACATAATTCACATTTATTATGTTCTATGTTTTCACATGAAATCATTCTATTTTTATCATTCTTTTCAAAGTAGAATATCCAACATGTCCTAGCTTATCATGCCATAAAGAAATAGACTCACAACATAATTCAAATATGTAGTTTTATTGATATTATTGTCAATAGTACAAAACTTGACCATTCTATCACTAGAATAACATTTTTCCAACAAATACATCATTTTGAAAAAGTACAAATTTGCAAGACTCATATGTGGGCTTAATTCCCATTTTTTTCCAATAAATCACAACTTACAATGTTTCTATTCATATCTAGTACATGTAAAATATTTATCAATGTGATCTTTTTGTCAGATGTGAATTGTAAGTTTATACTTAATTTGCCAACAACTTTTGATTGAACTTTATTCCCTATTTGAATGTGTTCATCATCCACCTTTTGATAGATTTTGAAAAGAGATATATCGTAGCACACATGTATTGTGGCACAAGTGTCATACCACCATCGTTGAACCTTTCCATTGACCACATTCACAATGCTTATAGTAGCAATGATATTGTCAACGGAGTTTACTTTGGATTCTTTTGTGTTAGTTGTTTGCGATGTCTGCAATCAGAAGCATAATGTCCGAGTTTGTCATTCACATAACAAAAAACTTTGAATTTCTTCTTGTTCTTGTTATCTTTGTTGGGCTTTGAAGATTTCATCTTCTTATAATCTTTGTTGTATTTGTTTGTTTGATCCACGGTATGGACCTTGAAAGTGCCCTCATGAGAATGTTCCTTCACATCTTATGTCATTGACTCTTCCTCAATGCGAAGATACTTTTGAATCTATTCCAAAGAATAATATTGGGAACCGTGAAGAATTTTCTTCCCATAACCCTTCTATGAAGATGAAAATTTTGAAATGATTGTACCAAACTTGGAAGGTTTCGGGAATATTAATCTTCACAGCCTTCATTTTATTGATAATAATTTGAAATTAATGAATTTGTCCTAACAAAGGCAAGTTATCCAAAGATTTAAAATCGAAATATTTAGAAATAAAAAACTGTTTGGTACCTTCCTCATTGACCTTATATTTGTTTTCTAACGATTCCCATATTTCCTTTGCCGAGGTACTGTTTGTATAGAGATCATATAGGTGATAGGAGAGAGCGTTCAGAATGTGTCATCTATATACTAACTCATCCTCTTGTTTCTTCTTCCTTTCCACCCTTATTGCATTACTGTCATTTGGGGTTAGTTTCGGCAATTGTGTCAATTCTGGATCCAATATGTAGATCTTCAAAGTTGTGAAAAGAAACTTCAACTTGTCCTTCCATCTCGTAAAGTTCGACCCGTCGAATCTATCAAGCCTTACAAGGTCTTGATTCATGATCTTTATCGTAGCCACGATTATCTTGTTCTCCATATTAAGAATATAGTTTGAGATTGTTGTGAAAAGTTGATGAATAATAAAGAAAAATCAGAATATAATGTTTGAATACGATTATGAATCGTTGTCTTCAACCGATATTTGTCGTCACCGAAATCAGTGCTTAAAGGCTTTATAATGCAAATAGTTTGTAGAAGTAATCAAAATCTTAATCTAAGTTTGAATCAAGCAAACAGTAAAACATGGAAATGAACTTTTAGAACAAATATTGAAACTTAGTTTGATATTTGATTTGGATGTTAATGACATAGATTTGATGTTAGAAATATATTTTTCAACTTGAAAATCATCCATATATATAGTACAACAATCACCATGCACGAAAATGTGCAAAAATAAAGCTAGAAAAGTATGGAATCCTTCAAAACGACACTAGAATTTCAAAATCCAACGGATAAAAAATTTGCACTAGGCGATCGCCCATTACAAACCCAGCCTATTTTATTTTAATTTTTTCTTCGCTTTTAAGTTTTGATTTCTTTTGTTTCCAATTTGATTTTCACATGGTTGATCAACATAAGTGACATAAAATTAGTCAATATTGATACCGATCATAAACTGCAAAAGCAATAGCTTCATTGAATTAGTAGAAATATCATTTCTCCAAGTACATATAAGTTCTTGCTTGCTAAGATTTTAAATGCTTGTAAGTAGTGGACATCAAAGAATATATAACTAAAAAGTAGATAAAAATTGATGATATGAAATGTCTGGATAAAAATTGAATTTGATCAATTTAATCTATTAACTAAGAACAATTTGCTCCAACTTTTCAAGAATTTTAACTTTCATAAATTGCTTAATTTGCTCCAACTTTCATGAACTTCAACTTTTTAAACTCATTTAATTTCAGGCCACGATATAAGTATGAAACGAAATCCTAAAGGTAAAGACAAGACAAGAAAAAAAAGGAGTGGGTCCTATGAAAATTAAAAAAAAGAAAAGAAAGAAAAAGCTCCTACATAATAAAATTGAAACTTTTAGGACAAGTCAAGCCTTCATTTGGGAAGAATTTATAAACAAATTATTTATAAATAGATAAAAATGAGCGGTGAACATATGGACAATAGATTCATTAAAATGTGTAATTAAAAATAAATTTTGATCATTTATAAATAATTTATAAGTCATTATAAATTAGCCAATCGGGAAGCTAAATTATATCGAAAATGTGCATGCAATGCACATCTAAAGCCACACAGAGAAGAAGGCCTGATTTAAAAAAAAAAAATGAAATTGTTTTTTATTTGTTACTAGTTGTTTCTCTGAAATCTATTTTTCTTCTAGTATTAATCTTTGAACATACCCAATAATATATTTTTGGGAATTTTACAAAATACAAAATGTATATAGCAGTGGAATTATACTTTATGCATTTTAAAAAATTAAATTTGCTTACTATTTTCTAATTATTAATTTTTCATTAAATTATTTCTTTAAATGATTTTTTTGCATAAGATTTATAAAATGTATTATCTTCTAAACTCTAACATCAAGTAAATAAAAAATAATTTTAGCAAGTTAAATAAAATATTAATTTTTTTAAAAAAAAATACTTCATTTGACTATTCTATTGTAAAAATAAATATTCTTTATTGCTACCTTCTAATTATCAAATTTATTCAATGGATAAATATTTTAAAAATCATGTTAATTTTATAACAATTGTTATTTTGTAGTTAAAAATCAATTATATATTCATTTTAAATTGGGGTAATTTTGCAACTTGAAAAATTATGGGCACGAAAGCTTCATGAAGAGAATAATTTTTATATATAACTAAAAATATATAATTTTGTGTAAATGATGTACTAAGAAGCTAGACTATACGTTAATTTATAGAGGGATAGATGAATGAGAAGGAAAAAAATATTATTTTTTAGATGAAAATGAAAATCGTTAATAATGCATGCATAATTGTATTGGTATTTACTACGTGCGAGAAAGTTTCATAGGTGAAAATAATTTATAAATGTAATTAATAAATATATATAATTTTTGATAAAAAAAAATGAAAATGGAATAAAATAATGCAAATTAAATAGTGAGAAAACTAGATTTAATGTTAATTTATGGAAGGATAGATAGATGAGAAATAAGAGAATTATTCTTTATGTGTAAATAAGTAGTAATCGAACTTTTGAAGAATAAAAGGAATAGTTAAAATTTGATTGTAAAGTTTTATATATAATGTATATAAAGGATCTAATTTGTTATTATTGTCTATTTAACTATTTTTAACGATAAATTTGTAAATTTATTAAAAAAACTTGATTTTTGTTATCATATGGTACAATGTAGTATGTAAAGTGTAGATTTAGAAAAATACGATATGCAAAATGTTAATACATAAAATATTATATCATGTGGACTATACTCGACTTTTATCAGCAAGAATAGATGGAAACCATTCAAAAGGACCATTTGAGTACAAAATTATTTCATTAAATAATTTTACACATAAATAAAAAAAAATTCTTATTTTTAATCACACATTCTTTAATAAAATAATGTTTCAAAATGCGTTTTGACCCAAAAAGGGTCCAGGGGTTTAATAATAATTTTGAAGGTAATACAAAATATAGAAGGGTAAAATGAAAATATAAAAACTTATTTTTTGAATGAAAACAGAAAATCTGTATTTTAGAAAAGAAGGTTGCAAATGTCTCCGCAATTAGATATGGAAAATAATAATGTTATCTTGATAGAACATAATTCTATATGATATTGTGTGATGTATTCAATTAAAGTTAAAATTATGTGATTCATTTAATTGAACATTTCATTTAATATGTCTAGTCACTTAAAAGGTATTGAATACGTGCTAAATAGCATTATTAATTTGGAAAAAAGGATTTGAAATGTTGGAACAAAAAGAAGCAAATTTACAAAAATAATAAAAAATTGCCACTATACACAACAATTCATTGGACATTTACCCTGAATCTACATTCCTTCAATCCTTTCTTGAGTTTTTTAAGGTTACTCTGAAATCTACAACTATAAACAGTCCCCAATTCCCCATTTACTCTGGTTTCTCACCCCATAATTGTCGAGTTCTAGCCGTCCATCCTTAACGCTATAAACCCTTTTCAAATCCAATGTCTATCCTACACTCCACTGCACCATTTTTTCAAGTATTACTTCGTTCTCGTCCACCAGTTTCAAGCCAATCAAATCATTATTCTACATTCCTAAGTGCCAAGCATCAAATTTATACCCAGTTTCCGTATAAGCTATACTCACATGTTACTAAAGCTAGAGCCAGGAATTTGCAAAGTAAAGATGAAATTAGCAATTTTGACACCGATGATGGTGGTGATTACGAGGATGGGGATGAAAGTGGGTTTTTGAGAGGTGAAGGGTTTATAGGGAGAGAAGAGAAAGACAATGATTATGATAGAGACCCTGAATTTGCTGAGATTCTTGGGAGTTGTCTTGATGACCCTGATAAAGCTAGGTCCAAAGTATGTTCATTATTTCTTGAAAATCTTTGAGAAACAGAATAAAGCTAGAGATAGTTAATTGTTTATATTTGTTTTTCAATGATTTTGATTGTTTCTAATCGTTTTTTGTGAATTTCTGGATAATTTTTATTGTGCTGTTCTTGTGAATAAATAGGAAAGTGATGGACGGAACTGCCATGAAATGATCTATTGCTAGTATCCGTATTTTAAGAACTGAACGGCTTTGTTAATAAAGATTAGGAAATGTGATTTTACTACATTTTTTATGAGATACGTGCCTAGCACAAGATATTACTTTATCACAAGAATACGTTTATTTAAGGCATTAGCTAAGGCAAATTGACTATATTTTCTTTCGCTATGTGGGATTCGAATTCCCTACAACGTGGTCCTTGGATACGTAGCATCCCAACTATTAAATAACTTAATGTAATGATTCATTTTATAATCCGACAGGAGCTCTTTCTCTGTTGACCTTTGTAAGTAAAAACATAAAGGGGGAATTTATGAGATAGATTACTGCTCTTTATTCCTTGTATCTCTTCTGCACGTCCATGGAGTTTTGAAGAATCCAACATTAAGTAGTAAAATCTAAGTGTTTTTCATATTGCTGTGCTTTCTTATTTAAAATAAAATAAAATAATGTAGCATTTATGTGACTCAAACTTTTTCTTTTGATAATTCGATGATGGCATTTGTTCACTATTTATGCAACAGATGGAAGAGAGATTGAGAAGGAAAAGGAACAAGATATTGCATGCTAAAACTGGTTCAGCGACACCCATGAAAGTTACGTTCAATAAGTAAGTTGACATGCACACTGCTCATAGTCGGTAAATTTATAATATGCAACTGTGTGTGATAATAATGAAGTGAATTGATAATGAGTTCACCTGGCGTTTGTTCAATTTGTTTGAAACTGTATCGATGTTGACATAAGAAAAACCATCTGATTAAACTTCTAATAGCATTCAGGTGGAAGTCTGTTTGCTATCATTTCTTGGAAATTAGGTGTGAGAGACTCAGATTTGACTTTGGACCACATGACATCCATTTTTCTTCTCTGGTTTTGCCATAACTACAAATGAATCATACCCCAAATACTTTAATATGCCACATTGATTCACACTACATCAATACTTATACATATCAATTTTTTGCCATCCTTTTTTCACTATGCGTGGGATGCTGTCTTGATGCTTTAAGTTCGGACAGAAATTATCTCATACAAATTTTCTTGATGTGTTCTTTTTGTTTCAGCTTCAGTCCATAAGAAAGCTTCTGTTTTTTCACTGTTCTTGAAATCCTGGAATTTGTTAAATAATTCAAGTGGATACACGTTCATTTACAGAACAAAATATTTTAGCTGGGGACCTCATTGGCAGTATTTAGATACACACTTATATTGAACAATCACTGTAGCGTTGGCATTTAGTATTAGCCACAGACCAAATTACATTCCAGAGGAAATCTTTTGCCATTATATTTCAAATCAAGGGAACAAAAAACTTAAATAGCCAGTTGGAAAATATCTTTGGTGATTTCTAGTGGTACAATCTTCATAATGGAGTAGAGGCTTAGAAGTATTATTTGGACCAAAACATCTGGGATTCAGGAGTTGTGAAAGGTTCCTTCAGAAACCCTTGGAAGTTTATATCTCAAGATTCTCTTCTCCAGCACAGTTCACTCCATGCGTTGTGTGAAAGGGGATAAGATTCATTTCTAGGAGGAAGGATGGGTTGTTCCGGATGATGAGTTGATGACTTCTTCATTTCAGAGACTCAATCTTTCTTTGCTTAAATTTTCTATATAAATTCTATTGGTTCACTCTCTAAACGTGATATAGAGAATTGGAATTTCCATATTTTAAGAAATTGTGGGATAGAGAGATTTTAGACTTGATAACTGACTTCTGAAAATGGTGTAATGAATTGGAATTTTAGTTTCTAAGAAATTTAAGGGTTAGGGAGACTTTATAATTGACAATCGACTCTTCTTGAGAATGTTTACCCTACACCTTCTGAAATTGACAGAAGGCTGTTGAAGTTATAGTCCTTGAGATCCTCTTGGAATGGTTCAGAAAGTATGGATAATTTATGTTTAGAGTCGACGCAGTGAAAAGACTTCATTATAGACTCCTTCAGGAAGTTGATTTTAGTTGGGTCTCCTTTAAGGACATATCCCAGTTTTTATCATCCTTATGGATAAAAGAGTTTAAGGGCATTCCTTTCTTGTTAATTATCCTTAGTCTTTAGATGAGACTCTTGTTTGCTTGGTGATTAGAGGACTCACTATCCTCTAAACAGTTGTAGTTTACTTCTATAATTAATAAAATTCTGTTTCTTATGAAAAAAATTATAAAAAGGATAAAGATAGGGATGCACAGAATTTCAGATATGATAAATGGTAGGAGACATGACATAATGCTCAAAATATTTCATGTGTTTATTACGATTTCTATATCTTCATTTTCCCTTTTCCCAGTCGAGTTTCTTGTTATTCTGCGTTGCACATGAGAATTAACTTTATATGTTGATTTTTGAAGGGCGACATGTGTACATAAAACACATTGCTTTTGATGTACACGACATCCTGAGGAAATCTTACAAATATATCTTCTTTATGACCAGATTTGATTTCTCAAATTCGTACATATGGTTTGAGTTCTATAATGCCCCTCTGGAGAAAGATGTCTCTTTGATATGCAATGTAAGTAACTTCTCTAGTTCCATCGACTTGTTTGCAAATATTTCAGTATTTTAGTTGATATAAACTGTATGCAGACAATTCGATCATGGCACATTGTTGGACGTCTTGGTGGATGCAATTCTATGAATATGCAAGTAAAGTCCCTTCAAATCTTCCTTTATATTCTATGTCCTGAAATGTGATTTCGAAGCTTTTATTTGTAAACTCAACCATGCTCGGCTGTTTCTCCTAGTTGTCACAATGTCCATTGGACCAAAGACCGAGTTATGATGCTATTCAGGGAGCAAATGTTAACCCAACAACATTTTATAACATAGGGGACCTCGAGATTCAAGATAACTTAGCCAGAATATGGTAAGTGGTTCAAAATGTTTTCGAGTATTTTCTGCTAGATATCTGAATCAATGCCGATTGGGACTTGTATTGACAGGGTGGATATCGGCATTAGTGAACCATTGCTCTTGGATATTTTGATCAATGCATTGACACAGATAAGCTCCGAGTAAGATTTTGAGCATGTTTGGCAAAAAAAATAGCTTTTTTATATAAACTGGGGGACCCACAGTTGTGCGTCTTCCACAATTTTTGGGTCCCTGAGCTTATAAGATATCTACATTTTATCACTTTTTTCATTGTTATCTTCTGTAATCCTTTTGACTTGTAATGAACAGCTATATTGGAATCAAACAAGTGGTGTTTGGTGGATCTGAATTCGAGAACTGGAGGGAGAGCTTAAAATCAGAGGATGCCGGTTACAGCATTCACAAGATCTAGGATCTTAGCGATTTTTTGTTTACAATGTAATAGTAAACACCGTGTTTTAATTGAAGTAATACGGTTGTTTTCGTGGTCAGAAGTAGCATTTAGCTAGTTATAGAAAAGTAAGTGCCAACCCCACAAAAGATATGTAACAGAATCATTGGAGTGCGTTGTATCTATATGATACACCCACGTAATCTGTTAATTTTGCAAATACTTGATGTTTGAGTTATTGATTCTTCATAAAGAGTACTGAAAATTGTTAGACAATATTTCAAAAAGAATAATGCCATTTTGCACCTTTGGTGCATGAGTCTAGGTATACTCTATTAAAGATAAAATTATGTGAGTCATCTAGTTGTACTTATCATTTAATGTTATTTAGTGTTACTTAAACTGGTATTTTAATAGTAATGGTGTGAAATAGCATTACTCTTTTAGTGATGATAAGTCCTTGGGACCGGATGGATATACATCTTGTTTCTTCAAGAAATCTTGGGATATTATTGGTGATGAATTCGTGGCAGCAATTGAAGAATTCTTTGCTTCTACCTCTCTTAAGCAAATGAATCACAAAAATCCTTGCTTCTCAATTGGGGTCTATCCTTGGGTCCATTGTGGATCAAGCTTAAGGTGCGTTTGTGAAAGGTAGGAGTATGATAGAAAATATCTATCTTAGTCAAGAGTTTTTGAGGCAATACAATCGTAAGAGAGTTGCTCTAAGATGCCTTTTCAAATTTGATCTTAAAAGGCATATGATTCGATCAATTGGGACTTTCTCATGGATGTGCTTCATGGACTTGGCTTTCCTACGAAGTTTATAGATTGGGTGATGGAATGTATTTCTACTCCTTCATATTCAATTGCGCTTAATGGTCACCTCTATGGATTCTTTAAAGGGAAAAAGGGTCTTCGTCAAGGTGACTCTTTCTCTCTCTCCATTTTTGTTTGTCATTTGCCTCGAGTATTTCTCAATAATGTTGAAGGGAGCTACGGAGAATAGTGAGTTCAACTATCACCCCAAATGTGACCTTTTAAACATTACACACTTGGCATTTGTAGATGATTTGATGCTCTTTACTAGAGGAGATCCAATATCCGTTGATATTTTGATAGATTGTTTGTCTAATTTTGGAGACATATCGGGATTAAGGATGAATGTTAACAAGTTTAGCTTGTATACGATGGGGGCTCATGGACGAGCTTGAGGAGAACTATGAATTAACTAAAATGTCCTAGGGTTCCATGCCATTCCGGTACTTGGGGATCCCGCTTGCCTTGGAGAAGTTGAAAATCAGCTCGTATGACTCTTTTCTCAACAAAATCACAGCTTACATTTGTGCTTGGTCTAAGGCATCTTTGTCCTATGCGGGAAGAGTGGAAGTTATAAGAGTCATTCTCCAAGGAATGGAATGTTTTTGGGTTTCCATCTTTCCAATCCGAGCCACGGTTGCTTCAAAGATCACTAGCTTATGTCGCAACTTCCTTTGGGGTAATAATAAACCGTTGTTTGCTTGAAATAATGTTTGCTTGCCAAAACATTAGGGTGGGCTTGGATTTAGAGATAGAATGCTGGAATTCAGCACTACTTTCAAAATCCGTTTGGAATATCCATAGTAAGAAAGACACGTTATGGATTAATCAAATTTACCTATGTGGGGCTAGTATTTAAGAGTGTATGGCAAGGAAAGTTCACTCTCCTTTGATCAAGAAGCTGTTGGACATTCGAAATCATCTTAGAGGGTCGAAACTCACTGACCAACTGGACAACTTTTGGCCGATTTTGCATAGACGGTGCATATTAGCTTTTTAGGCCGAAGGGGGATAAAAGGACTCGGACCGGAGGGTTTTGGAGACCATACATCACTCCAAAATACTCCTTCATGCTATGGTTGGCTGCACATGCATCTAAACATCGATAGGACGTGTTTTTGTGGTTCACATCTTGAAACAGGTCGGCACTTACTTTTTTAGTGTGTTTGGACTTCTAGCATCTAGAGATAGATCAAATGTTGGTTGGGAATGAGGAGATCGATGACAACAATACTTAACGCATTGAAGTGGATGAAGAAAGAAGCCGGAGGCACATCTTGTTATTTTAAAGCCAAGAAAATTGCACTTGCTTGCAAAGTCTATCAAATTTGGATGGCGCGGAATAGTATGATTTTTGGAGATCTTAAATCGTGTATCGATAGCATAGTGAGACGGATTAAAACAGACATATACAAAGTCATGTTCTTTTTGTATCATAATGTTTTGATTCATTGGGTCAATATATCTGTCGTTTGTATATCTTTTGATTTTTGTTTTGCCCGGGTATGTCCGGTGTAATCGTACATGAATTTTAATCAATAAAATTTATATTTACCGATAAAAAAAAATAAAAATGAAGAGTTTATTGCTCGTGTTCGTTTAATCTTATGTGATTGAATGGCAGAGCTTTCTGTGAACATGATTTATAATTGAAACTACATTTAATTTTAATAGTGCAAGAATGTGATCGCATACCGAAATTAGGTCAATTTTGTGTCAATTAAGTTATTATACTTTTAACTTGCTTAGTTTTGGGAATATAGTGATTCTTAGTCCTTCCCCTATTGGTCAGTTTTAAGCCTAACATTGAAGGTTAAAAAAAAAAACTTGCCCCAACAGATTCGTGCTTTTAGAAAGTTTCACCATTCTGCCTCCAAACGATGGTCTCACTGAGATATATTTATCGCTCCTTGGACATGTCAAATTGGATAATATTAAATGATTAAGAGGTCAAAAATAAATATTGTCCAACATACCAAACATATCGTTACATCAAGGAAACAGAAGCAGGTTTAGTTCACTTAAATAGATTAACATATTCCAAGGTAATTAACATAGAACAGGCACAGCTCATTAATTTACAGATACAACTCCTTCAGTTGTAGTTTTAAGATGACGCAATCTTTATGAACGTGGCACGGAGATTTTCTGCGCGACTAACTCGATTTCCTTCATCCTTACATCCACTAGTTGCCTCAGCTGCTCCTCTAGGTTGCCTTGATTTTCATCCTTCTCAATGCCAGTAGCTTCATCCCCGTTGGATTTGAACATTGCAAACGACATTTCTTGATCAAACTCTGTTGGTATATCAATTATACGCTTCCCGGCTCCTTCAGATTCTTTCCCAATGACATCAGCCTTTATACGATTCGAAACAATAATTCTGTAATTCTCCATGTACTTGTCGATCGGATCTAAACTGAGGTAGATGAGAATCTCCCAACACTGTAGAAACTGTTTCTTGTTGATTTTCAAAGTTTTCCTTGCATCTTCAATGACGCTAGTAGGAGGTCCAAATTGAATAGGTTGGCTTTTCTTTGAGAGATTTTCGTGCTTTAATTTTGAAGCAACCGCATTAAGTGCATGCTGGATTGGTTCGAATGAAAGCAGACGCTCTAAATCAATGCAAGTTCGGACGTGTTGAAGGGAATCCACTGGTTCTTCGACGGTTAGGTCATAAACATTTTCTGATATTGCAACATTGTTGAGAACTTCAAGAAGATGGCGACCATATCCCTTTCTCTGAAAAGGAGGTATAACCAATATCTGACAACACCAAAAACATTTTCTCAGCTTTTAAAATGAAAAATGATGATGAGGCAAGTCAATCTGCATAAAAACTAATAGTTCCTAGTTCTAAAGTTTGGGCACACATATAGACTGGAGCAAACCTGACCAAGACGCAAACGCTTGCCATCAGGGTATCGGTGGAACCGATAAACAGCAGCAAAACCAATCAACCCAAAACGACTGTCTTCTTGATCTTTTCGGACTAATAAATAGATTTCCCATCTTGGATCAGTCACATCTATAGGATTGCTACCTGTGTCAACAGTACCACCACTAGTTGAGAATGATTTTGAACTAGTTCATGACCTATTTGAAGTAAAACTCAAGCAGCACTATGGTTAGCAGATTTATTTATACGACACCAGAAAAATGCAAACTCGTCTTTCATGAAGCAAAGCAAGCTCAAGAGTTACCATCTACGAGAAGGAGGACAAGTGGCACCAGTCTGCTGTAAAGATGTCCAACTGGCATACCAACAACCTGGAGAACCTGCACCAATGCAACAAAATTACGTCAATCATGAAACTCAAATGCAGACATGTAAATGATAAATGCACATATAGGACATAAAGTTTCTTTCTCTGCAGAATCATAAATTTTTTTAGTAAACAGAAAATTCTCAACCTCAAACCACCCTTCTCTGCAGGAAACAAAGGAAATGCAACTGAAGAAGCTTGCTAGAAATTCTTTCCAAGAAATTAAAGATAAACAATAAGTGGAATTTCTCAACCTTAATCATTATCAATTCCTTCAGGAGAAACAAAGAAATAAAATGATAACTACTAGCATTTCTAAACATGATCACATCTTTTTGCTGCGAAATATACCTTCAAAACCTAATGAATGGTTCAACTGTTTTGGGTTCTGCAGGCAAGAAACAAAACGGAGGAATTCTCCAACCAAAAGGCCTTCTTGATAGGGATATGTAATGTAAGCAATTTATAAATTTACTTCAAAGTCAAACAGCAAGTACATCTCCATTTGCAATCAATGATTCAATAATCACATGTTAGGAAATCACTAATAATCTC
>CAIGRN010131782.1:0-12189 GCA_903798345.1 Fraxinus anomala
AACTCATTCTTCCCACAAATTAACACCTCTCCAATTTTTTGTGTTCTCTAATTCAAAAAGGATCCTACAAAAGGCCTTGCTAAAGTTTGGGAAGGAAACCTCCACAAAAAGGAAAACTCGACTTTGTGTATCCTCCGGTATTCCCAGCACATCCATCCAATCCACCTTCGCACTACAATGACTTCGACAGCGATGAAGAAAATTAATTCTACACTTAGGGAAGTCCTCCACATTTGCATTTATTTCACATTGGAGACAATGTTTAGATTAAGTTTGGGTGTTTCATTCATGCTCTAGTATTATTTAAACTTGATATTTGTTTGTTCTTAAGGGTTTTAGAACAATTTGATGTGTGTTTTCGTGTTGTGTTATATGTTAGGTGAAATGGTGAAAAAAGTGTGAATGTGGAGCTTGAAGGAATCAAAAAGTGATGATGATATGAATCAAGAAGAAGAGGACTTTGAAATAGGCAAATAGGGTAAGGAAATAGGTGCCAAAACAAGTAGCGCCTCAACGATGAAGCAAAAGCTGAAAAACAAAAATTGTATAGATCAGGTAGCACCTAGGTGCTACCATCCAAGCACCTAGGTGTCAATGCTGCTAAAAATAGAGCATATTTGCAGCGCCTAGGCGCCACCCAACCAAGTGAAGCAGTACTCCCGACTACTACTAATGCAGCACCTAGGCATTGCGTCGCAGATTTTAGGGTTAATTTAAGTTCAAAAAAAGCCCAATTAACCCTAACTCGAGATAAACATGAAATGAGTCATAAAATACAACCTTAGAGGAACTTTTGAAGCACATTTCGACAACGACGAATCTAGAGAACAAGGCAATTGAAGGAAAAGTCTGCGAAAAGAGAGATTGATTCAATTCCAAAATAGTTTTTTTTTTTTTTTTCTCTGTGTTTATGATTATGAATTTAAGATTTCCTTATTTTTCTATCATGAACTAATTCATTCATATAGGGGATTGATGTACTCTATACTTGATGCTATGTTTTGATTTTCAATACATATTTCTTTGAGGTTTTCTTATAAGTTTATTTGTGTTATTTATTTTAATGCTTTCAATTAACTGCCCATTAATTAATTAATTTGATGTTTAAAATTTAGCACCCGAGAGAAATCTTTTTGAATGTAATCATAGAATAACACAATCTAGAATTTTATAGGTTTCGAGAGAGAGTATAAATTCTTTGAAGTATTTTTACAAAGAACCATATAACTCATGAATTTTAATATTTTTTATTCAAAATAGAGATATTGGAATCGAAATTTAGAAATGATTTTCACTCGGCACTCGAGAGATGGAGTAGAAATATATTAGGGCTCTTCGCTTATAAACTAGAAAAATTAGTTGGAGATAAGTAGAGGATTAAGAGATATAGTTGATAGTTAGATGAAATCAAAACCTATACTCTTCTCATATTGTTTTAATCCTTAAGAATTTACATTCAATCGTTGATTTAGTTAAACTTTCACTTTAGATTTAGTTAAATTATATGGATCCCATTAATTAGATCGTCTAGATAAAAGTCAGGGGTAATATAATAATAGTACTTAGTAGAGATTTAATTATCAATTCTCGTGAATTCGAGATCCTAACTCATCGTTATATTATTTGACACCGTATACTTGCAATATAATCGCAACTAACAATGATTAAAAAAAACTACGTAACACTTTTTCTAAATATAATCAAACAAAATAGTTTTATTAATTAGGACGCAGATGGAGACGGGACAAATCTGACTCGGTGCAAGGAATTCGGTCTCATCCCCATTTCGTTTCTCGATTAATTGCGGAATCCTCATGACATTGCAATCTCTATCAATTTGCTGATGTGTAATTCTTCTATCGGGAAATAGCTAAGGGGATAATAGTTTGATTCAATTTTAACTAGATTATAGCATTTTCAAGAAATTCTCTATTTTTAAAGAATTTTTTTTTTACAATTTAGAGGGATCTACAAATTTATGGAGCAAATATTTTAAACATTTCAACATCTTTATCTTTAATACTTAATTTTATTTATTATTTTTTCATATATTTTATTTTACCCAGCTTTTCTCCAAATTATTATATCATTTCCTCCATTTTCTTCATATATACTATTTAAGAATAATGTTATTTATTATGATGATAAAATATGGTAATGTGGCAGTCTATGTGGAATAATAAGATTGTGCAGCTCAATTTTTATGAGAGATGTGGGGAAGATGGAGAGAGAAATGTGAGGGATAATATATTACTACATCATCGATATTTTATCATTATAATGATAAATAACATTACTCTGTATTTAATTGTGCCAATATATGGAGTATTTTTGAAATGTTTTAAATATATTTAATTATGGAGAGTCAAACCTACTCTCTATTTAAAATGTTAATTTGAAGAATCTTTTGTAGCATAATTTTAAGGACTTGCTTTTTAAATAGAAATGTATTTCACTTTTAAAGAGCGTCTTGGAGATGCTCTTAGTAGTAGACTATTAGCCTATTTTGTTTATTATATCAGCTGCCAACGTTGTTCGTTTGGAATTGGTTAAAATTTAATTTTTCAATCCAATCTTGGTATATTGAATTCACAAGTTTGTCAATCATATCAAATATTCACTTTTTTTTTATTTTTTATGAATCAATGAATATTTGATTTCTAAATTTGAAAATCATTTCGAACATCGACCCGAAAAAGGTGAAAGGTAAAACGTAAATGGTCGAATCATGTTGAACTAGGGTCAGACCGATTATAACACATAAATAAATAAATATACCACAAAAATTTGAAAGAAATAAGTTACTTTTTTAATATTAATTAATACATATAGATAAAAGACTTTTGAACTTGGCTACATTTAATTTTCATTTATCAGAGTTGAACGTGCTTTGCAAGTTATTTTAAAATATTTTATAAGTATTGTAAAATTAATATTTGATACTAATTTGTAAGGAGGATTTGATGAGTCTCAAACGAACTAAAGAGAATAAAATTTAGGATATAAATTTAAGAAAAAAAAATTATACTTTCAAAACTCAACTTCTAAAATTCAAATTTTTGCGATGATGAAATACTACAAATGAACAACCATTTTAAAATACATTTGGCACATAAGAATTAATTGTTAATGCATGAATTTAAACATCCATTAAAATTCGTAGATACATGAATAAAAATAAATTTATGTATAAGATCATTTTGAAGAGACTCTTTAAACATGATATATTCTCTATTTTAAAGAGTCAACATTTAAAATCATGTTCCAAAAGACTTTTTAAATTAATATTTTTATTTAGAGTGTGGGTTTGACTCTCCAAATTTGAAGAGTCAAACTCAATCTCTATAATTAAATGCATTCAAATGATTTCAATTTTCAATGTAGGAAAATAATAAAATAATCTAAAGAAAAGCTAGTTAAAATAAAAGATAGAAAAAATAATAAGTATTTTTGGGGAGTAGTAAAATTAAGTGTTAAATATAAAGAATTTGTTGGAGTACTTCAAAATTTTAACTCTCTAAATTTATAGATATTCTCCAAATAATAGAATGTGCTATTTAAATACTTAATTTTACTACTCCCAAAAAATATTTATTATTTTTATTTATTTTTTATTTTAACTAACTTTTTTTTTAAAATTATTTTATTATTTTTCTAAATTGAAAATTGAAACACTTTGAATGCATTTAATTATAGAGAGTTCTCTAAATTAAAATGTTAATTTAAAGAGTTTCTTGGAGCATAATTTTAAATGTTGACTCTTTAAAATAGAGAGTATATCATGTTTAAAGAATCTCTTGGAGATACTCTAATAACTTTAAATTCATATAGATCAAGATTTATCAAAACAAGATTCATTAAATCTAGATTAATGTGAATGTTAATTAATTGGGAATTAATAACATGAAATTCATGCATGACAAGGATTTTGTAGTATTTATTACATATTGAAAAACTAAAAGTAAGATATTATTGTAATAATTGAATTGTAGTAGAGTTAAAATTGTTCAAAAAATGATTCTTACTTGATGTGATATTTAATATATTATATCCACTTCTAATCTCAGCATGAATGAGATAATAGGTATAATTAAAATTCAACATATAATTTATATAGCATTTTAGCCTCTGTTTACGTTTCATTTTATTTATTTATTTTTAATAAAAACTTAAAAGTCACTTTTCAAATTCAAATTTTAATATTAACCACACATTTCAAGAAAATGAATATTTAATTTTGGAAACAAATTTTCTTTTTCACTTTTTCACGTAGAAATATCAAGTTGAGGCATTAATGGCTCATCTAGAAATATACAATATTACAATGCTTGCATCATCTACTTTCTTAAGTAATCCCAAAAGTTGTTAAAAGGCTTGAAAGTGTTCCATTTGTAATGTTAAACAATCCCACATCGAAATCAGGAAGGAAAGACGTGAAACAAAGAAACATAAAATAACCAGTAAATGGTAGAAAAATAATAAATTCTGGACTTTCAACGCTTTTAACATTGGACCTAGGAGTTTTATTTTTGGGTAAACACACCACAATTTTTATTAACTACGCCACATTTTAATTACAATGTGCATCTCTAAACTTTTCTTGTTTTTAGACTCTATTCTCAACTTTTCTAAAAAAATTTTTTTATGATCAACCCTCTATTAATTTTTCACATCTCGTCTATAGAGATAATTTTCATCCAAAATGTTTATTATGAGGCCAAAAATACATATTTATCTTTCCAATCCGTGCGAGGGGATTCCGCACTTTAAGTTCTGTCTTTGTGCTTTATTTATGAGTAAGATCCGAGACATAAGTTAGGAATCTTGAATAGTCTCCATTAGCTCAACCAGGAAAGTGGGGGCTTCTTTCGCTTGACATCCAAGTTGGTTTCTCAACACAACTGATTGTGGTAGAGTGACCTCCCAGTCAAAGTTTATTTTTAAATAATTGAAATAAATAACTAATATAGAACTTAAACAAAATATTTGTCCATCTTTTTAATGTACATTAATACAATATTTGGATGAAAATCGTGATTAGAGATAAAATATATTAATTAATTGAAGGTTAAAAATGACAATGCAACAAGAAAATATGAGGACATAAATGCAAAAGTGAGCAGATATTGAAAACATTTCTTGTAATATAATTGTGGTGCAGGTATAAAAAATTATTGCGAATATAATTAGCCTTTATTTTTTTAAAATAAAAAGTTAAGTGGTCAAATTGGAAAAGCCGTTGCAATTGAACTTTGCTTTTGGCCGATTTTTTCTCGGTTACTTTAAAGAGTTTTAAGTCATAATCGAACCAATTTACTGGTCAGTCACATGTCTTTCAGTTGGATCGGTCGATCCGATTCAATTTTGACAACATTGCTAAATTCATGATATTCTTATAATCAAAGTGATTTTAGACACGTACAATTTGTTACCTAACTTTCTAAAACATGAGATAAATAGTTCTTTTTCTCAATTTTGAATAGTTGTGACATCTCTTTTAACTTTGCAAGTTAGCGTTTTCATTTGTTCTCATGTTCTTTATTGTCCTACATTATTATTAGACGGAACAATATCCATAATCAGATAATTTTAATAATAAAAAATTGAATTCTTGAAGAGAGATGTCTTTGATTATTTAATAAAGCAAATTTCATGAAGATGGTGTCTTGAGTATGTGAAAAGGACAATATTTATTCGACGAGGAATACTTGTACTAAATATTGGAGGTTGAGATTTAATTGTCATAAAAATTGAATTAAAAATTCAAAGTGGGTAATTTGTAGCCCCCACGCGCCGGAACGATTCCAAGATGCTGCTTACGCAATGCACTATGTCATTGATGACGTCACTTAAACATGTTGCTTACAAATCATTTTCAATGTTTCATATTTACAAATCACTCCTTCTAAAGTTTCGACTAAGTCAAATGAGTACCATCGATCAATAATGTCTTGCATCATTATCCAATTCCACGGAAGTAAGAAAGATCGACTCATAATATTAATACGTGCTTCCAATATTAGGCGTGACCAAGTGTTGATTTAGGAGATTTATGCCGACTAATGAGTCCCTTCTAAATGTGGTGAAAAAAATATGATAGCACACTTTTCTAGTGCTTTACAAAAATAGTAATAATAATTTTCTAATTCTATTCACAAACATGGTATGCAAAAACAATCCCTTTATTTATTTATTTATTATTATTATTTTTTTTAAAGAGTGACGTTATTTAGCCCCTGTTTGGTCCGTATTAAAATCAGATTTTAATTTAAATCAAAATAAAACAATCAATATTAACCACATCTTTTATAGATCCCGCAACTTTTCAACCACAAATTTCAAAAATTTCTATTCAAATCTACTTAAATCTAATTTTAATCCCTACCAAACACTCTCTTAGTGTCACGAGTGTTATAATATCAGTTTAAGTGACATTAAATATTATTAAATAAAATGTATAATTAAATAAATTGTATAATTTTATTTTTAATTGAAAAAAAAAGTCGTTGGAGGCGTTGACCAATGAGAACGTACGGGAAGCAAAGCATGCGGAGGATCGAAAATGCGTCAATTTAACGTGCGCTGACGATTCTACTATTAACCGAATTCTCACTCGATTTTCTCTCTCACGCTTCTTTCGGATTTGCTGGCACTCCGAAACCCTAGTTTTCGCCGTACGATCCATCAGAGAATTTGATTGTTCACTTGCGCCTTTAAACTCCCTTAATCTGAAGGTAATTCCGAATTTAATTTAGGAAATATAATCGCTACTAACTATATTGTATAAGATCTTAATTTTCGGCAAGTGGTTTACTTTTTTGTTCTGATTTAAGTTGAAAACAATGAATTGAACAATAATTTAAGCTTTGTTTAAAATAATTTCTCTTTGTTTGAATTGTAGCAGAATTAGAGAGTTAAGAAAGAGATATACATTTTCATTATCTAAACGTATTCTTCGTATACATTTTTTCTTTTTTTAATCATTTAATTGGAATTTAGGGAAAATTCTTTATTGATTAAGTTGCGTGCTGGTGATTTTTCTTCCTTTTTAATTAACATGTTCTTATGGTGTCACAATGATTTCCGTTCCCTGTAGAATACGAGTGTTTGCAGTGAAGATATGTTTATTTATTGATACAAAATTCATAACTCATGGTTTTATTTTTTATGTTTAGTTCTTTCTTTAGTTTTTCCTTATTCTGCTTACAGTTACGCACTTACTATTCATTTGACTTGCTGCCAGTCTCCAGTAATATCCATAGACCACTTTCTGAGTTAATTCCATTAAAGAGTCGTGTTGCTTGATAGAAAGTTACTTTAATCTGCTCACAGGATTTTCATTTATATATAGATTATGTTACTTTTTATCTGGCAAACTAACTCCAAGTAATGAATTTTATTTGCTTGGAACAGGATGACTAGGGCCAGTTTATGTCTGCATGGATAATGATGTTTCTCAATTGATATTTTGGTTTGTCAATTGCTCAAATTGTATCACATATCTTAGAATGGATCGTCAGGACACTTCAGGTTTTGTTAGTGGTGGATGTTGTCGTATTTTGGAAGCTACAGTGTGATCTTTACTCATTAGTATTTCCCCTCTTTTCTTCTTTAGACCTCAGAAGTCCAGCAATCTCTTATTTTCATAATTTTATATTTCACTCATTGGTTTGTCTCGAGGTGTGAGTTACCGGTGCATGGACAGCACCACCCACTGTGCTTCTACTTTGGCCTGTGTGTCAAAAGATCTATGCAAATTTGTCAATTGTCAGGTCTTTGCTGCTCCGGATGTTAATTCACCTGGTGTGACAAGCTCCTGTTATTCCAACGGAAGCAAGAGGAAATGGAATGCTGTTAATGGGCATACTAACTTGAAAGATGGATCTTCTCTGGTTCTTGGATTGGATCGTTCATCAAGTTTCAACACTGCCATATGCTCGGGGAAAGAAATGGAAGAGTTTTCTATTGATCTTGGTCTAAGTATCAACATCAACCTAGGAGATGACAGGACATCCAACCCAACTAAGGTGCCTGCTGGGGCTCCAAACACACTTGAATTAAGGAAGCCTAAAATAGACTTAGAATTGAGTCTATCCACTGGACCTGCTGAATCTGATGTCACCACTGTTTCTCAACTGTTTAGTCCTTACCAGAATAATTCCAAGTCACCAGCATTAGCCTCCATATTTCGACTTGTGGACGAAGGATCAACATTGTCTCGTTGGAAAACTTGGCCTCTTGTGTCTCCATTTCAGAATCTAGAGACTTCCATTCCTTTGGATCAAGTCCATTACGGGGACAATCCTACTTCAGCAACCCCAAACGTTGCATCAACTCCGGCAACAACACCTTGCTCAGTTTCCCGTGCTTCTGGGTCAGTTATTAAGCAACAGCAGCGTAGAACCAGCAAAACTTGTACGTTTGAAGGATGCATCAAGGGAGCAAGAGGTTCTTCTGGTCTTTGTATTGCCCATGGAGGTGGCAGGAGGTGTCAGAGGGAAGACTGTCAAAAGGGAGCTGAAGGCATGACAGTTTTCTGTAAGGCACATGGAGGCGGTCAGCGTTGCCAGTATCTTGGGTGTACTAAGAGTGCTGAAGGCGGTACAGAATACTGTATAGGTCATGGTGGTGGTAGGCGCTGCAGTCACCAGGGCTGTGCTCGTGCTGCAAGAGGTAAGTCTGGCATGTGCATTCATCATGGGGGTGGCAAAAGGTGTATGATGGAAAATTGCACGAAGAGTGCTGATGGAATATCTGGCCTCTGCATATCTCATGGAGGTGGTCGTCGCTGTCAGTATCATGCATGTACTAAAGGTGCTCAGGGGAGTACAATGTTCTGTAAAGCTCATGGTGGCGGCAGAAGGTGCACTTTTTTGGGGTGTACAAAAGGTGCAGAAGGAAGTACTCTGTTATGCAAAGGCCATGGTGGGGGGAAAAGATGTACATTTGTTGGATGCACCAAGAGTGTGCACGGAGGAACTTTATTTTGCGTTAGTCATGGCGGGGGAAAGAGGTGCGCCATGCCCGAATGTACTAAGAGTGCAAGGGGACGCACAAACTACTGTGTCCGCCATGGGGGTGGAAAAAGGTGCAAGTTTGAAGGATGTACGAAGAGTGCACAAGGAAGCTCCGATTTTTGCAAAGCGCATGGTGGTGGAAAACGATGCTCTTGGGGACAGTTGGGTTCAGAATTTAGTGGTCAAGATTCCATTCAATGTGACAAGTTTGCTAGAGGGAAATCTGGCCTGTGCGTTGCCCACAGTTCACAAATTCAAGATAAACAGATGCACAAGAGTGTTCCTATGGTTTCTAATCTACACCCTAGCTCATTTTCCCAGTTGAAAGGGTTTTCTGCAACTGGAAGCTATCTTTCTGATCGCATTGGCACATGGATTGACTCAAAGGGTTATGGACAACAAATGATTACCACGCGAATTTCACCACAAGAAAATTTCACTCATGGAAGCACTTGCTTGAATGATTTGTCTCTTCCAGAAGGTAGGGTGCATGGAGGAAGCTTAATGGCAATGCTTAGAGGAAGTACAAGCTCAGGAGCAAGCAACAATAATCAAGAAGTTGGTTGAAGTTTGGAGCCAGTAAAATCTTATCCTATGCCTCATAGTTGGGTGCAAGTTAAATTCATCCCATTGTGTCGTCTTCGTCCTAGGTAGTTCTATTGGTTTCAGATGATTTCTATTGCATTTTGTGGGTCTTTGGAGTTGGTATTGTGGTTAAGAAATGCTTCTCTCATTCATTGTGTCATACTGTGCTTGGGAACTTCAGAAGTTTAAGAATTTGAAGTATTAAATTCTGGTCGAATCATGCTACTTGTACAACTTTCGTTGATAACATTGATTGACAACTACACATTTGGCAGCCTCACATCCATTCATTTTAAAAATTAGAAAAACTATTTTTTGTATCAATGATCTAGATTTTCACAATACACTATTGTCAACCAAGATTGTCATCCATGTTTGTACAACTAGCTTTATTGATTCAGGTCTGTATGGTATCTGCTTTAGTTAAGGCTGCTTTGAGTCTCCTGTAAATATTTAATTCATAATTAAATGCTGTAAATATTATGCAGTTAAACCATATTGCATTTTGCTGGTGTTATTTTTTTGTCTCATCCTCCTTTAATGGTTTTTAACAAGAACTATGATTTTCATGTGACTATTTTGGTTTATGTAGTGTTAATATTTTGCCAAAATAATAAGGGAACGAACGAGGTAACCGGACTTTAAAAGATTGAAGCCCCCCTTGGAGAGTTTGTATGGTTCATACTAAGTGCGCATTAAGACACAACATCCAAAAACTTAAGCCCTCGTTTGAGCCACATTTTCTACGAAATTCATTTTTCTCTAAACTCATTTTCAATTTCAAATTCTCCCAAAAAATAATTTTCACGTAAATTCAAATTTTTTCTACATTTTTCAACTAGATATTTTCCAAAAAATAATTATTACAAAAACTCATTTTCACAAAAAAAAAAAAAAGGGGTTCAAACATAAATTAAGAACATCTCCAAGAGACCATCTAAATATAAAATGCTCTATATTTTAAATAGCTAATACTTAAAAATAAATTTCAAGAGACTCTATTTTGACATTTTAAAATAGAGAGTGTGTTTGACTATCTAAATTTAGTATATTATACTTCTTAAAATATCCAAATCACATTTAAATTGATTGTCATTGATATGTAAAAAATTGTGTTAAATAACACATAAAGAATATCAATAAATATTTCGTGAGAAAAGAAAAATAGAGAGTTAAAATAGAGAGTATTGTTGTGATACATAAAAAATTTGATTATCTAAATTTAACGATACTCTCAATAATATATAAGACACTCCTCATAAATAAAGAGTTTATTAGAGAAGCTCTAAATTTGTTACACCTAAAATACTGTGTAGAGTAGTTGTTTTTGGTAACTCGTTACCTCTGGTAACTGGGGAAATATCCTAACTTAATTTAGCATGTGAAACTTCAGTTCTTGGCTATTAAGCTCTTGTTTGACAGTTATTAATTCCAAACTCTTTAATTTTCATATTCATTTTTCAACTATACCTTTGTACAATAAAATATATTATATGTAAATTCAATTTTTTTTCTATTTTCTGATCAAACATTTTTTTAAAAATCACTATTTAAAATTTTATGTTCTCAAAATAACGACCATCAAACATGAGCTAAATTTGACTCCATTTATGCTTAAACAGGAACACACAAGTCTAATGGCACATGGCTTGCTTTTGCTAAATTTCTTTTGATCGACAGGAAAGGAATAGATGTCAATCAATCAAGAAGCGAAAGCTTGTATCTTTAAAACGGAAAGTTAAAGGGACAAGGATTCCATAAAAAATTAAATTATTTGTACACATAAAATGTACACTTTGATTGATGCATTCCTATATGTCAAAAATCGGTAGTTCATTGGAAAAGTTGTTAAGATCAATGTACCAAAATCTATCTACTAAAATAAATGTAAACTAATGTGTCAACCTTTATGTATATGTAGCATGGTCCTTTCACGAATAGCTGTGTGAAGAATAAAATCTTGAATCATACTTGGTGTAGACCTTGGTGTACATCTTTATTTACACTTTGTCATATGACAAACAGTCATTTGACAGTTAAAAAAAAAACTACTTTTTCATCCAATCGTTTTTTGACAATAATGGAGTGTCAACAAAGATGTAAAAATTGAGTGTATAAATGGCAAAGCCCTTCAGCAAAATATATTATTTTATTTACCAAGTCTTTGTTTGATGGTTATTATATGAAAAAATAATAATAATGTTTTGAATATTAAATTTTAGGAAAATTTATGGTTAAAAAATAGAAAAAAATTGGATTTAAGTAAAAAAAAAATTATTATATGAATTTGTAATTGAAAATAGGTATGTAAAAAAAAAAAAAAAAAAACAACTTTCAAATAACAACCATCAAACATGGGCTAAATGTGTTACAAACATTTTACGGAATAAAGCAAAATTTTGAAAGTAGGAATATATAAAGGACCTGTCGAGAAGCTAAGTCCCTTTTTGGTATGAATTACAATTTGGATTTTAATTTAAATCAAACTTAATAATTAATTTTAACAACATATTTTATGGGATCCATGATTTTTCAATCACACATTTCACTAACTTTTATCAAAACTTACTAAAATTTTGATTTTAAT
>CAIGRN010131788.1:0-33575 GCA_903798345.1 Fraxinus anomala
AGTTAAAAATATTAAAATTTTCTTTAGATCAATATGGCATTTTTTTTAATGGACTGATGAAGTCGAAAAGGCTAATAATGGATAGTGTTTACGCCTCTTATGAGGAGGCTCCAGATCGTCACCAATATGACTGTCATCTAAGCAAATAAACAAGTTTCAAATTCTACGTCACCCGTATCGTCGAATTGTCGAGTGAAGTGGTCCACGTGTATATCCACATTTTGATTGAGGTGCCAAAGTGATATGCCTCAGAAAGATATACGACAGTGATAAAAGTTGGCACGATGTTGCTGGAATACTATCTCGTTGTCACGTCCATATTAAAATAAGTGATCTTTTGTGTAAAGATCTTGTCAAAATAAGACCCACACGATTAATTGATGTGATATTTGTGCAGTAGATCAACTTATGGACTGATTGATTGATGTCTAGGAGAGGAAACCTCGACCAACAGATGCGACTATGTGCCTCTAAATCCAATGGTTTCAAATTCACCTCTTGCCTTATAAATATCCACACTTAGTGTCATTCCCAAGGTGATGTAATTTCATACACTAGAACATAAGCTTTGCTCTATTATCTTAGAATTCAAGTGTGTTATTTCTTTCTCCTTCATCATTTAGTGGCTTGATCGCTGGAGTAATTGCGACCGCCTTCACCACTACCAAAAAGGCCATGAACGACTAGCGGTTTACTACTGTGCGCAATAAGATTTTTACATGGAGTATCTACCCGATGGCCACGTTATCCCTACAAAAATTGAGGTCAACAAATAGTATATTTTTGTTTTGATGAAATTATTCTAGAAGATTAAATTTTATTTCAAAGTTGCAAGACATCCTCTTTTCATTTATTAAGCCTTTTGATTCCATTATTAAGAGTGGGCTTAGTTTGGCTCGATCTGGTTCTAAAAGGAATCGAACCGAGTACCAATGAGAATATTAAAAATGGAACCATTGGTTACATATCCAACTATAAACCTAACTGGAATAGAAATAATCGGTTCCAATTCCGTCCGATTTGATTCTTTATATTGAAAAATTATAAAAACAAAGTATGAAATGACTAGTCAATTGAAAATTGACAAAAAAATAGAGTATGAAACCGTTTGTTATTCTTTTAATCTAACAATACAAAAAATCAATTGAATATGCTAACAAACAAAAATCTACTCCAAATTTCAAGATAAACTCATAAAAACGAAAAAATGAAAACAGTTAAACACAACATAAACGGTACAATTTCGATTGAAAAATAGTTTTTAAGAAAATTCGTATAACAATGACCCGATTATCTTTAATAATCCTCAAGGATCTTGATTTTTGATAGCCGGTCATTTGGAAACAACAAAAAAGTTGAATTCTTATGAAATATTGAACTACATATATATATTATTGGGTTGCATTAAGACTATGAATTTGTAAAGTATTTATAAAATTATTTAGATTTGAATTTTGAT
Source organism: Fraxinus anomala (assembly GCA_903798345.1). Lineage (NCBI taxonomy): Eukaryota > Viridiplantae > Streptophyta > Magnoliopsida > Lamiales > Oleaceae > Fraxinus > Fraxinus anomala. The sequence continues at coordinate 1,460 of CAIGRN010131788.1, forward strand.
TACCCATTAAAGAAATGAAGAAGCGGCACATGAGAAATGAAATTTTAGCGCGAGAATAATTTTGAGCTATAATGTTCAAAGATCTAGTGCATCGTGGTATAAGCAAAAAGAGAAATTCGGGGGAACCGAATTCTCTGCTAATTCTTAAGGTTGTATTGAGAACCGGACTAGAACCAACCAATTCTCGAGGCATTATCTCAAATTGATTTATTTAGTAGATGAATCGAAACCAAATCGATCGGTTCTATTTGGTTCGGTCTGATTCTATCGATTCCAAGAAAAAATATCACCCATTATTTTTAATCTATATTTTTCTTTATCTTATTTTCAACCACACATTTTTCAATCAAATAATATTACACGCAAATCGAAAGATTTTCCTTATATTTTAACCATATATTCTTATATTTTAACCATATATTCCAAAATGCATTTTCATAAAAAATGAGGCTAAAAAAGGCTCTAAATCAAAATTTATCTCTAGTTAGATGGGATTTGACATTGATCTCTACCTCCTCCATGAACTTCTTAATTTTCCCCATGGCATGAGTTAGGAAGAAAGAGATTGTAAAATATCATAATATTATTTTTAGTAAGAATAAATTCGACACTTTATTTAGTTTATGTTTGGTTTCCATTTTTTATAAAATTCATTTTTAATTACATATTTTTTTATTAAATAATATTACACATAAGTTGAAATTTTTCTTATTTTTAACCACACTCTTTTTAAAAATTCAATATTTCTAAATTCACTTTCCCCAAATTTTCATTAAAATGATGTCCAAACAAGGGCATATATAGAAAATTAAAAACCCCAAAAGAGAAAATTATTACAGGTGTTTTCCCAGACCCACATCAATGGCAGGGACCTGTAATTATTTTCGCACCTATTCCTTCCCATTAAACCTCGCAAAACCTTTCCCTTCCCGGCTTCTCTCCACCACCACCACCACCTCCACCCCCACCCCATACCCACTCCAATACGAAATGACTATTTCCCGGCCATCTAATCCCCCTCATCCACCCTCTTCCCCCCAGCCCCCGTCGTCTACCCGCCGTCCCTAACGATAGACCCGCTCGAATCAGAACCTGACCCGGAACTTGGTTTCGAAGACTGGGTTGATAAAAAGTTATCCAACAAGAATAAAAGCAATGGTGATACTGAAACGGATATGGTAATGGAAAAGGCCAAGAGAAAATATTATAATAAGAGGAGAAAAAGAATGTACGGAGAATTGGAGTCGGGTGAGGAAAGTTGGGGCAAGGGGAAGGATGATGATTACGTGGAATTAAAGCAAGAGATAGTGTTTATCAGTTGGAGAAGAAGTATATCCTTGATCAGTGTTTCGTCAAGGCATTTCTGGAACCGGGCCAGTCGAATAGTAACGAGAATGTGAAGAAGGAGAAGAAGAAAGTGGAGAGTAAAGAAATGAAAATTGAGGGTGATAGGGGGCTGATGTTCTTCGAGGAGAGTGAGAGTGAGAGAGAGAGAGAGAGAGAAGGGAAGGATTTGAAAATGGCTGATGTTACAGAGAAGAAAGTGGAGGATTTCTTCAAGTCTTCGAAGAAAGTCCCCAATAAGAATAACGGTGATACTTGCAGAGCCGCTTTTCTCAACGAGGAATATTGGGCTTCCGCCTAAATGTGATTGTCCCAATGGGACTGTGGTTTTGGTGAACAAACCAATAGGTATTATTTTTTACGGATATTCGGAGTGCCTTGATAGTTTTGATACTTGATTTCATAGTAGTCGGATTCAACTCGGACAGAGATTCAGATAATATGCAGCGGGTCAATGTGTTAGTGGTTTAATTGATGACTCGACGGGTCACTGCATAAAAATTTAAAAAAAATAAATTATAAAGTATAAATTTTTTTAGGGGCAAAATTAAAATTAAAATTAATTTAGATCTATAAAATAAAGTAAAAGATTGGACCAAATTTTTTTAAAAGAATATTTTTATAAAAGTTATAAATGATTCATTAGATAAATATAAGTTATTGTACACAAATAACACTAAAGCACTTTATGTTCAAGTGGTGATGAATTTATTATTTTTCTTAAAAGTTCAAGATTCAATTTCCTTGGATTCAAAAATTTTGTAAGAGGATTTCAAAACTCAATCAAATCAGTCAATTTGGTCGGAAAAATTGCCGTAACTCGGTCAAAATTCGATTTTGACCAAGTCAAGTACATTTTTATCAAACTAATCTGCTCGGCCAGGTCAAGGGTCCGGGCCAACCGACCGGGCCAGGCTGAGTTTTATAATTATTCTTGGTTCAGATGCTTTTTAGTTTTTTGGGTTTGAGGAATTTGATGATCATGAAGAGTCTTGAATTGGACAAAATTCTCGAATCGAATCGAACTGAACCGAATATTTCTTCTTAAATTAAATACCCAAACGAGTATCTGAATTGAGAACCGACAAATTTGGTTTGGTTCTCAATTTTTGATGAAGAACCAAAGAACCCTAATTTTTTTAACTTTTTATCTTAAATAAGTCAAATTATTTTAATTTTTTTCTAAATAAATTTGCTATAATTTAGTCCAAACCCAAAATATAATTTTACTATTTCTAATTTACGCCCAAGTCCAATTTAATCAAATTGACCTAAGTTTTACCCAAATCTTTTATTCTACTGTTGTGTCGTTTCTGTCGTTCTATTATTGTGAACTCACCATCTTCCTATTTTCATGATTTTAACTGTCAAATTTACGAAGAACTCAATAAAAAAAGGTGCAAAAGATATTACGAGATTGTACTACGTTATTTTGTAAGATTTAAGATTGAACAATCATAGTCGAATTAATGTAGCGTGTTGTAAATCTATAAAAAAATTAATTATTATATTGAACTCAAGAAACAAATAGAACCAAATCGGACCAAATGAAACCGAACCCGAACGGTTCCATAATTAAATTTGAACCCGACGGTTCCATTTACTAAATAACAAACATGTCCGGCCCTAGTCTTTGCCAAAGATTTTGACCAAGTCAAGTACATTTTTATCAAACTAATCTGTTCGGCCAGGTCAAGGGTCTGGGCCGACCGGCCGGGCCAGGCCGAATTTTATAATTATACTTAGTTCGGATGCTTTTTAGTTTTTTGGGTTTGAGGAATTTGATGAACACGATGAGTCTTGAATTGGATAAAATTCTCGAACCGAATCGAACTGAACCGAATATTTCTTTTTAAATTAAATACTCAAACGAGTATCTGAATTGAGAACCGACAAATTTGGTTTGGTTCTCAATTTTTGATGAAGAACCAAAGAACCCTAATTTTTTAACTTTTTATCTTAAATAAGTCAAATTATTTTAATTTTTTGTCGTTCTATTATTGTGAACTCACCATCTTCCTATTTTCGTGATTTTAACTGTCAAATTTACGAAGAACTCAATAAAAAGAGGTGCAAAAGATATTACGAGATTGTACTATGTTATTTTGTAAGAGTTAAGATTGAACAATCATAGTCGAATTAATGTAGCGTGTTGTAAATCTATAAAAAAAATTAATTATTATACTGAACTCAAGAAACAAATAGAACCAAACCGGATTGAACCGAATGAAACCCCATACTTAAATTTGAACCCGACGATTCCATTTAGTAAATAACAGACGTACAGGCCGGGATCAGAAACGGTTAAACATAAATAGAGTCTTTATATAACAGATTAAAAAAGCAAGACAAGTGCACTATTCTCGTGGCAAAGGGCAAGAAATAAGGAGAGAATTTAAGTTGCAAGCTACAATAAAGCTCATTGAATGAGCTATGAATAATATATACACGTATAGCTTCCAAAATATTTAATCGCGTCTAGACTGAAGCTGCCATGCGTTTACCATGTATAGTCCTAGTCGACATTTAGATGTTAAGAATCCAGATAGGTATTTGAATTCTTGCAGTCTAATGCTAATTTAAATGCAGGTGCTAGGTGAACTCCTTTACTCTCTGATTTTGGAGTTGCTATGAAGTGGAGGAACTCTGTGCCTTCTTTCAATACACGCTACACGTTCCAAACTAATAGCCAGTTTGAACAGGTTGGACTTCATTTACAGTTTGCCGGAAGCTGAGACGTCTGGTCAAAGTGAAAAAGGTGATTCTTTACTATTTAACTTGGATTTTTTCACTATATTTGAACTGGATATTCCTCCCACTAATTTGCCTTTCATAGGTGGGACATGCTGGGACCCTTGATCCTATGGCAACTGGTTTATTGATTGTATGCATTGGTAAAGCTACCAAGCTGGTTGAGAGATGAACTTTAATTCCCAAGTCCGATGGCGTGCGGGAACATTTGAAATATTTGAATGCTAATTGATATCTTTTTCAGTTTTCATCCCTTGGTCTTGTATTTGAATGTCTAGATAAGAGATCCATATTTCTTTTACAATTTTATTAACCAGAGCTCACATCAAAGATTTCAATACTTTCTTGCAGATATCAGGGTATGATAAAGGGCGCCAGCGGAATCTTCCGTTTAGGAGAAGCCACCTCAACCTGGGATGCTGATTCACCGGTATGTTTGTGTATTGAGATAATTCTACTTGCTGTCTTGTATTCCTAAGGTTCCTAATTTGTGTTGTTTATTTCCCCTTGAAATAATTAAGAAAAGATAAACTAGCAGAGTGCATACATCTGTAATTTGAGCTCATCTCAGTGGTCAGCTTTCTTACTATTCCTTGTCAACACACTGGTAAGAGTTTTAAGCAGTTTTGGCTATTGTAGGTGGTGAAATACTGGTGCCTGAAGTTTTAATATGCTGAATTTCAATTACTTATTTGGGTTTATAGAAGAGGAATTACATAATCTGTGATTTGAGAAATCAAGATGAGATGAGATTAGTAACAGATACGATGTTGATTGAAAAATCGCCCAAGGATTATACCCTGAGGCACACCTCATGCAAGTCCTTCATTGAGAGCTTCAAATTTTATGCCTCGAGGCTTAAATGTCATGATCAGTGCGCGCTTCTCAGTCTTGCCCTTTGTGTGCTTGTTTGACTCACCTCAATTTTTTGGCTGGTTTTCTTCGTAGTCAAGACGAGAACATTTTTAAGGGGTTCTCGAGTTGTTCTAAAAATATCTCCAATTTATAAACTAGAAAGGAAAGAATTGAAAAGAAGAAAGGAAAACAAGTGAAGCCAGACTTGCCCTGTCGTAACTCTCCCAAATGAAGTTGTACTTTGCTTAGTAGTAATTAAGGCACATAACTTCAATGTTATCTTTCTTTTAAAAATGTTAAAAGGAAGTAAGATTCTAGTTAGTTACTCATTTGTTAATTTTATTTAAGACTCTTACTTCTAACTCAAAATTAGTAGTCTTTTATGTATTGTTACTTATCAGTCTATTTCATTTTTCTGGTTGAAGCATACTTTAAATTTCAGTGCAATATTATATTATGAATATGTGAATAATTTTGCATTTTTCAGTTTTTGAATTATTTTATTGTTTCTTCCGGGGGTTACACATCGTCTCATAGAGGCAAGGCTCGTTAATACCCGATTTAGCCTCTTAAAACACACTGGTTGCCTTGTATCCTAGGTCTGAGTACTTCATGCAAGAAACATTAAAACCATCTTTGGTTTTTTGACCTTGGTAATGGGTATGTAGGCCTTCAATCTGAACATGTACCCTTTCAGTGAACTGACATGAAACCAATTTTCATCACGGGAGTCTCTGGGAACCAGATTTTTTCAATGTCTTCAGGGAACATATTAAGAATGAGGACATTAAGAAAGCTGCTGCATCCTTTTGTGGAGAGAGATGGCAAGTCCCTCCTATGTTCTCTGCCATCAAAGTAAGATTTCTGCCGCACTGTTTCTGTTTTCAATATTTATTCTTCCTTTCGTTGGGAAAAGGTTATATGCTGTGTTGTACAATTGCATTATTTAGTAGGGAAGGATATTGTTTTTCGATAGAGTGGGAAGCAGCGATTTGTTGTCTGGTATAAGTAGCAAATTTATATTTTCTTATGGGATAAAATACATTTTTTGCTAATGGAACACAGGGATGTTTATACAGAGAAGAAATCATACGATCGAATTTCAAATTAGTTGTAATCACACCACAAATTTATGCCCATTTCATTTGGAGAACAGCATTTGATTGCTGACTTGACGTTTCTCCATATAGTAGGTTGGCGGAGAAAGGATGTATGAGAAAAGCTAGAAAAGGAGAAAGTATTGAACTTTCACCACGACGGATTTCAATATTCAAGTTCAGTGTTGAACGAAGTTTAGATGACAGGCAAAATGTTATTTTCCGGGTGACATGCTCAAAAGGGACATATATTCGATCTCTTTGTGCTGATTTTGGAAAAGCTCTGGGCAGGTAGGATATAAACAATATTTTTCAATCCAGGTTACCCTCTCTTACTATCTTAAAAGAGCTTGGAGAATAATGCAACAATTCCTTCATAAATGACAACTAGAATCTTGACTCGACAGTATTCTTTTTCTCTTGCAGCTGTGCACACTTGATAGCCGCCGTTATACTCAATTTAATTGCTTATTCATTTTCCTCAAGACGTTTTGAACGTGTTATGTGAAACAAGTTTTGCTTAGAGAGGATACGTAGTTATAAGGTGATAAAATACGCTTACTTTTACCTACCAGGTTAGGATTGTTGACATAAATAAAGTTTATTTTTAAATTACAATTGACAACTCGGGGCAATTCATTGAAACTTGTTTCTTCCACGTGTTCATGTATCATAATTTACTTGAAGGATTGGATTTTCTCTCTTTCTCCTCCTTTCTATCTCTAGCTTTTTCCGCAGCATTTCGGCTAATTATGTTCTCTACGTCTGTCAGGAGAATATTCAGCAGACGATTCCTGGGGATTTCGAGAGCTGGATGAAGCAATTAACAAAGGATATTTATAGTCTCTTCTTTGTACTCTTGCGAGTCTAGAGTGATCACATTGAGAGCAGCCCATTTTTGACATGCAAGAAGAACAAATTCATCGAATCTGTTTTCTAGATGCTGACAATTTGTAAAGTATGGTCAAAATATTTAAGTCTCTCTCTTCAGCAGACACACATGCTCGTGTTTTGAGATGTGCGAATGCAGGCTGATCATCGATGATTAATACGAATTTGGATTAGTATCTTAATGCCACTTGAAATCAGTCACTATAGGTGTAAACTGAGTCGCGCAGGCCAGTTTTGAGGTGGCATATATAGCCCCTGTTTGACACCCATTTTGGGTAAAAAAAAAAATTTCTGGAATAGTGATATTATGCGAATGAAAATGGATGGTCCCTAGGATTGTTGACATAAATAAAGTTTATTTTTAAATTACAATTGACAACTCGGGGCAATTCATTCAAACTTGTTTCTTCCACGAGTTCATGTATCATGATTTACTTGGAAGGATTGGATTTTCTCTCTTTCTCCTCCTTCCTATCTCTAGTTCTTTTTCCGCTGCATTTCGGCTAATTATGTTCTCTACGTCTGCCAGGAGAATATTCAGCAGACGATTCCTGGGGATTTCGAGAGCTGGATGAAGCAATTAACAAAGGATATTTATAGTCACTTCTTTGTACTCTTGCGAGTCTAGAGTGATCACATTGAGAGAAGCCCATTTTTGACATGCAAGAAGAACAAATTCATCGAATCTGTTTTCTAGATGCTGACAATTTGTAAAGTATGGTCAAAATATTTAAGTCTCTCTGTTCAGCAGACACACATGCTCGTGTTTTGATATGTGCGAATGCAGGCTGATCATCGATGATTAATACGAATTTGGATTAGTATCTTAATGCCACTTGAAATCAGTCACTATAGGTGTAAACTGAGTCGCGCAGGCCAGTTTTGAGGTGGCATATATAATATATTACGTAGGACCCAACATGCCTCCCCCATCTACAATTTTTCTTGAGATAAATTAGCAGTCATTTTTCTTTTGAGAACAGTATAAGCCTTCCTTCAGTACAATTTCCTATCTTGGTGGAGCCAGGAAAAAGGAAAATTATATTAATGAAAACCAGTTCAAACAAGAACAAGCCTTCTCTATTGTTAAGGTTACTGCTATGAGTTTGTCAAAGAAAAGTGTCAATGCAGTGTCCAAGCACGATTCTTGTCACCCAAACGATCCACCTAATGAGCTGTGGAATTGTGCGGATCAATTCCCATAGCATCGTAGTAGGCTTTTTCTGCAGCAGTCATGCGGTCCTGAAACATTGTCCATTCATTTCTACACCTCTCCCTTACCTAAGCCAAAAGAGAAGGGGGATCAAAAATAAGAAATTTGGACCCCTTGAGTCAATTCAGTTAGAAGGATGGTACAAGTATTATATGTGATTAGTGATACGTAGATAAATGGATAGGGTTAGGTGCCTCGTGGTGGCTTCGTTGTGCTATGAATATGAATTAGTCAAGATGGCTTTTGTGACTATATGCAGAGTGAGAAATGAAGAATGTATTATAGTTGAGTTTATTACATACCCCTTCCCATGGCGCCTTGCCTTTTTCTGCCTTACCCTGTAAAAAGAGAGAATTTACAATGAGAAATTCCATCCAGATGACACTTGTCTAAGGTAAGATCTCAAAAATTACCTGGTTTCCAAGTGAAGGAACTGTTTGATGCACAATCCATTGAGAATCTACCACTCCTATTTTTTCGTGAGCTGGCTGCTTTTAAAAATTGATGCAATAAGCATAAAAAGACTGTATATGCAGTAAGCATAAAGAAACATTGATGATAGCTTGCCTCAACACATTTCCGGAGAGCAAAATCAAGACCCCATCCATGGACCAAGTCATTCTGCAGCATCACTAGCAATGTTAAGGTTTTACATTCAAAAGGACAGGGTTTCTCTTTAGAACGTGAAGAAAGCAAAGATCATGCTTGATACCTGAATCATATGCCAGACACAGCGCCATGCATTTCGAGAAAACACAGGTGCCATGATCTCGACGAATCTGTATATCACCATGTTAGCAGGTAAAAGTATTTAAGTCAAGTAGATGCATAACTAAATAACAAGCAGTCATTAACAAAATTAAAATTCATCCACATACGCTGCACATGGTGGCAAATGAGGATCAGTGCACCAACCCGGTCTTTCCTCTGTTTCTCTGTGTCAACAGAAGTAATTAGATTCTAAACACACAACACAGTACATTCATGACATGTTTGGTAAGGTAGACTCAATAATAGTGAAGAGTATTAATGCAGAGAGAGAAGTTGAAATATCTTTCAATGTACTGTCAAGTCCTAATAGAGCATAATAAAAACCCCTTTAAGATGCAAGAGGGAGGAAGCATCAAACAGGGCATAGGAAATTCGGTAATGAAAACACTGCTTTAATAGCATCCTTTTTTTGTTCTTACTTGTGAACTTCAGCGTCATCTCGTTTTCTCGTCATCTGCCATGTCATGCCACTATCTGCAGATAACCCGGGCTGTGAAATATCTAGACCATGCTTCCTCACCAGTTTTATATATCTGTCTCATAGGAAATTTAAATTTAGAGAATAAGTTGACCAAACAGCTTTATTAATCACATCAGAATATACTAGATGTTTCTACTCACGCCTCTGGATCAAATTGCTCGACTCCCAGGTCCTCATCCCAGATAAATATATAATCGTAGGGTGCCACAATATCAGGGTGCAAAAAACGCTTAGCGTACCACCTTGCAATGTGGATAATATACGAATTATATTCACTATTAAAAACCTATATATCAGGATTGTACAAGGAAACAGGAAGAATGGTAATTATACAATTACCATTTAGTCTGCTTCAGCACACTCACATGGATAGCCGATTTTGACCACTCAAATTCATCCCATTCACTTACCCGGCCATCGTAGTGAAATAACAGAATCATAAAGTTCTCTGTCAACTGTACAAATTTGTTAAGCAATGTAAGTCTAGGTTCACTCCAAAACACAAAAAACCGCCCCCACGAAGGGACAACAGAGTGGAAATTTGGCTTGCCTTTTTAACTGCAGCATCAATGTTTTTTCTCTGCTCATAGCCAACAGTAAAGGTTACAAGGTACCTAGGTTTGATAATTAAGTCCTGCATTCATCCAACTGTTTAATTAGAAGTGATGGAAATAAAGTAATTCACGGATTGATTTTCAATTGAATATCCTATACCGTCAAAATTAAGCATAGCCAATAAAATATCAAATAAAATGAAAAATATTGAAAATATGAATATGCAGATCATTTCAAGCTCCCATCAAAATGAAAAGGGTGGAATCAACTAACTGCTTAGTATTGTTTAAACTCTATTGCCGAGATTAATGAAAAATGGAAAATTAGCTGATTAATACTATTCAAATTCTATCTATTGCCATTGCTAAATAATGACAGGTAAAACATGTCTCTCATACCAAACTATGGCAAAATTTACACACCTCGCCTGGATGGCCCCACAATCTACGAAGATACAAATCAGACTCTGATGTAACAATGCCAGGTGGTAGCCTCTCAGCTCCTCGAGGATTGGTGGAAACCCAGATCTGCTTGAAAATAATTAAGAAATAATATGACAGGCAGCAATAGAAAAGTAAGCAGAAAATTACCGTGCTACTAAGTCTCGAGTTGCATTTGGCTTGTGTAAAGCTCATTTGAGAGTTGCTTGTTAAGAATCAAGCTAAGCTTGAACTCCGTCTTAAAACTGGTTAAGAGACTTATCAAAGCTTAAACAATTTAACTCACCTCGACTTCTTAGAAATACTGAAATTAAAAATGCAACTTAAGCCAGAATTAAGTGTTACACATAATTTTTCATTCTAGTAAGATTGCATTCTGCAATTCACCTATAGAATCTAACAAAACGAAATATAGAGCCAACTGAAGTTTTAAGACCGCTCACAGTCTTCTCAGCATAGGTTGAAGGATGTAATATCTCTGATAGAATTTCATACAGTTTCTGATACCAGCTAAAAAGAGAAGAAAAGATGCTACATGTACTAGAAAGCCATAAAGCGTTAAGATCTTATGCTTATAGCATAGCCCACATAAACCATTATGTTTCTTATGAAGTTAAGGCATCAATCTTTAGACTTTACAAACTGAATAGCATATCTTCAGTTAGTTCCTTAGAAAAAAATTTAAGTTTTAAATGGGGAGACGTTATACACAAATGAAACTCTCTGACCTGCATCAAAGATAAATGACTCACCTTAGTGCTATTTACTTTGTGTGAGCTGCCTTTATGACCCTTAAGAGAAGACCACATATTTAACAGTGCTTGAGTTGAGAGACCCGAGTACTTGTCCTCAATGTAAGTAAGATCTATAGAAGAAAACAGGCTTGAAGGTAGATGAACCTGAAAAAATTATAGCGTGCAAAATGATGATCTTTTACCAAACAAAAATATGAAATCAATTTTAATATAAACAAATATTTAGAAATCAAAAGAGTCAAGCCTGCCTGCCTTCGTCAGTGAAAGTGTAGGAAAAGATACACCTAAAAAGAAGCCAAATACGATTCCCACGATAGTAGTTACTATTAGCCTCATTGTTTCATTCGTTCTTCTAATATTCATGCTGCAACAAAACAAGGAGCCACAATATTAATTCTTGCACCTTCATTAGTGTTTCTTCACCAGTAATTCTAAAGTTTCTGTAATAGGAATTACCCGGATCGTCGCATAGGTGTGCCCATGTTAACAGCGCTCTTTCAGCAGTGTGTAATCTGCATAATTTATATCTATTAAGTTTCCATTGCTTTAAAAAACAAATGCACAGTTTCATAGTACTTACATCAACCCTATGATCCAATACGCAAAATGAAAAGAATGGCAAAAACACAAATTAATCACTGACACTAGTATTCGAACAAAATTCGAGACCTACAATTTAGAATTTTCAATCTTGAGCCAAAATCAGTAAAAATAACTGTTTTAACTCCAATGTTTCTAACATTAATCTACGCTCGTTGTAATTGTAACGGTATTAAAAAGAATTTACACAAAACTACAAAAAAATTCTAAAAAATTCAATAAGTATATTATGGAGATTCAATATTAATCACCTTTGTAAAGAGAACCTATTTCACCCAGTGAATCTGATTCCGCGATGTGGACCAGATGTTCAGAATTCGCGGGTCATGCTCGGGAAAAATGGTGTTGTAACGAGGAGACAAACAAAATCTGCCATGAAAAAGTAACTAATTTATGATGGAGTATAAAGGAAAAGTTGATTCAGATTGCAATCAATAAAACTTTTACTGTTTCGATTTTTCGACAAAAGATCTGCGTGGGAACGATGTTAAGTTAAGAACAGGTGGGCTCCAGTATTAAATCGGAATTATTCGATGGAACCGGTGTAATGCACTGCTGCTCTGTGAGTGGCTAGAGTCCGTGTCTTTGTAAAGAGATTTCACTGGAGCTCACTTAACTTATAGTTTTGCTTCGTGTTGGTCACTCAACTTTAGTCAAATTCAATTTGATCAGTTAACTTATAGTTTTATTTCAATTTGACCATTTTTGTCCATTTCTTATTACCTTTTACACCATTCATAATGTGGTCAACGGAATTCGTGATTCAACTTATAATTAGGAAGTCAATTATTTTGGATGCTGCAGACATACAAATTCCCTTTTCTTTTTAAAAAAAAAAATAAATGATTAAGTCTTCCATGATGTGACAAATGACATTTACAAATATATATTAGTTAGGTTGCAAATTTCATGGGTTCGGACACCAATTCCTTTGGTCAGGTCTCGAATTCTGTAAATTTATGTAAGTCTTATCGATGAAATAGTCAAATTGAAATAGAAATATAATTGAATGATCAAATTGACAGGATCTATTTCCTAAGCACCGGCTCTTATGTTAAATACTCGAATGACATGACACACTACAATAAGTAGTAGACATGTTAAGCACTGATTTTTAGGAGATTAATTCCGTCAAATTGAAATGAAGAATTAAGCTGAGCAATCTTTAAATAATGTCAAAAATCAGATGAACCTATAAATTGGATAACCTCCGGCACATTTTTCTCCTTTATTTGTTTGGAAAGTCAAATTATTAGTATTTGGTCTTGGTGGTTAGATGCAATGTTTGGCAAATAAAGTCATGAGCCTTCAAATTTTTATCAACTATGTTACATGTATATCATGTGTTGCATTAAGGTTTACACTCTTCCACGTGGCTAGATCTACACTATTGATTTTGACCATAACTATCACATCATTGCCAGATTTTTGCCACATAGGAGGAATGCCAAATACATTTTCAACCACAATGTACATATAATTTTATTCAATTAATATGGGTTAAGCCTCTGTTTGATGGAAATCATTTGGGAAATATAATGTTTTAAATAGTGATTTTTTGGATAATAGTGATTAAAAAGTAGGAAAAATTTTGAATTTTCGTACAATATATTTTATTATGTGAATGAGTGGTTAAAAATGAATATGTAGAAAGAATAGTTTTGAAACAGTGGTTACCAAACATGGGCTAAATAAGCTACACAACGACGCTCTTAAATTAAAGGATGACGGTGATCGAATGCCATGAAAATGTTAAAACTTTTTTCTTATGAGACATTAGTTTTCATATGAAATAGTTAAAATTCAATCCCACACCTTATGATCTGGTTTTGCATAATAATGAATTAATGAGGAATTTGATAATGTGAACTACTACATTCATTGAGTTTCAATTGACGATTGGAAATTAATGATTAGCCATGTCTACAAATATTTTAGATTTGATGAAAATCATTCATTTAAATCAAACGAGTACAATCTTTTTATTAGGTAATAAGTACTTTGTCATAATTATACATGATAAAATAGACTCTTAATACTCTTTTGATTCTAAACACCTCCTATTTATACTTGCTACTTTGAGGTGAAATTCATCTTGCAAGGTATTTTTTTACCCAATGCGATTTCTATTTTCTTTCAACTAGATGTGTAGGTATTAATTTATATGGTTCGTTAACCAACATTAAATTTGGAATATCAATTTTTCTTGTATGCGTGCCTCTTAAAAAGAGCACAATAACGTTGTAACGATGGGTAATTTTCACCCCGATTATGGATATCCTCTACCAAATTTGAGTACTCTCTAATGCAAAGGAAGTCTTATTTTACCATTGATGCTACCAAAAATAGTATATGTTGATTTTCGATCTTGACGATTGAGAATGAGTACAAATGAGATCTTTCGGTACCTGAAACAAAAGCGTCGATGTGTGTCCTCGTCACCCCTTTGATACTTAAGTCAGAGAGAAAATTTGCTAAAAGATATGTGCTGGAAATTATGTAAAACATACCTCGATAATGAATTGGAATGATGTATTTATAGATGTATGTAGTATATTTTTGATAGGATTACACTTTTGAAATCCCTAGGAGTTCTATCGTGATTGGAATTTGCAACTTGATTGGTTTTGTATCTCCCACGTGTTTAGATAAAGATGAGACTCTGATAGAATCATTTTAGGATGATGTAACATATTATCAACATGACTTTATTTTCTAGGGTTGGATAAGCCTTGAAACGAAGGAGAGTCCTAATAAGTTAAGGATTGCGTGGTACATGATTTAACAGTGATCTCGAGGAAGACATAGTGGGGCGAGAAGAGGCAATCTCGACGAGACTTGCTCGAGGAGGTCACGAGGGTCGTGATCAAATTGACAAAGTACTCCTCAGTCCAATATTGGGACTATCAACCATCAATTGTAACTTGCTTATTTTTTAGCTTTTATCAATAAAATATTAATTATTTTTTTCCACTTGTAAGTGACTTTTAAGCTTAGCCAAACACGCTTAAGAAATCAACTACTATACACTCCTCGGTCTATGGGTCACTTAACAAAGATTTGCGACACGTGGCAATCATCGAGCAGTCAAACGACTTAATGCCTGGTAAAGTCCATGCTATTTTTCGCGTATTTGCGAAAATTCATCTGACCAACCCTCGAATTCCTTTTGAAAAATTTCAACCCTATTATCAAAACCCAATTCGTATTTTTATTGCAGCTATTTAATGAAGGCAATGATTAAGCAGCAACAACGTTAATTATACACTACAGTCCAAAGCTCAGATTCGAAACCGAGCAGACGTTTAAACGATCGAAAAGCGATGTCGTTGCCGGACATTACAGGACTCTTAGACAATTCGAGGGAGCTCGATCGGTTAAGAAAAGTGCAAGAAGAAGTACTCCTCGATATCAACAAGATGCACAAGAAGCTCCAATCAAGTGAGTAGCGCTATAAATTTACCGAACCCAATAAATGTGATTCGATTTATCTAACTTATTTTTGTGACATTTTGGAAGTTTATGATGAAAAGGTTCTTTATTATTCTGGTGTACTCGGGATTGCTAAGAAGAATCAAACTTTAACTGAATTTATAACATTTATGTCACTGTTGACCAAGTGTAATGGGGACAATCTGTAACTGATTGCTTAGGTTTCTATTATAAGTTATAATCTGACCCTATTAGGCTTTATTTGTATTTGTCGAGCATTTCCAGAATTATGATAACAGAAGGATATTCCAGGAGGTTTGTCAGCATGGATGTGTGCATATGTTTCACATGGTAACTTCGTGTCAAATTAAGTATGAGATGCAAATGCATCTAGCTTAACCACATTGGGAACCTATGTAACAATCAATTAGAGGACTAAGCCGTGGTATCTTATGGAGGTAACATAGGTCACATCCCCTCACGACATAAGATCGAAAGATCCAAACCTTCTTCTTTGGAGCGGAAACGGACGTTGCCAAAACTGTGAAGGGGAGTGTATTTCTTATGGGCGTCTTTATGGAAAAATCGAAGAATAAATTCCGTTGATTCTGGAATGAAAGAGGATTTAAGGATTTACCCCTGAGAAAAAGAATTTTTCTTTTCAAAATCTACTAGGGATTTCCACAGATTCGGTGTAACAAAACTTTATTCGTTTAGGTTGCCTGCTGGTATTTATATTGTATGTCTTGTTATTTTTATTTCATCACTTTCCTTTGTTGATTTTTGAATGATTTGCTGAGATCCTCATCTCTTGGTTTCTTTAACAACATTTCTCAAATATGAAGCATGAGGAAATAAAAGAAGAGGAGTTTGAACACCTTGGTGGCAGCCTGCAAAGATGTAATTTTTCTTGTATACTCTATGATTTTCATCTTCAAGATAGAGTCTAGAGTTACCGATTGGATTTGAGGTGATAACTCGAATAGCATTCTTTTAGCCTTTGAGATGAGGGAGCTTTTAGTCAACCACTGTCCTTGGGCGCCTTGATCAAAGAAAATACGTGTACTCCTTTTGTTTCTGTTCTCATATTTCTATTTTATCTGTTCTCTACAATCATTCTCCAAATGCGGAATGCTCTTGTTTTGCATTTCAATTTCTAATTTTTTTCTTTGGACACATGTATGTGTGTGGTCATATCATCTAGTATCACAATTAACATAGCGGTATAATGCACATGCCCGCTCCCCCACCCCAACAGAAAAAAATGGAAAATTAATGATCTTAGAAAATACCGTAAGGCCACAAGGGCATTAAAGATTGTAACCAAATTGCTTAATTAGTTAAGCTTATCTCTTAAATAGCTCATCTTCAGATGACGTTTTCAACAATAAATGCAAGCTAGACAATGATGAGTCTTTTGTAGAAGTCTTCCACGATTTCAGTGCATTTGCTCTCACACATAGAGTGGGCAAATCAATGTCACTCAAATATTAATTCAAAGACGTCCTATGTTATAGAAAACATTAGGTGGAGACATTTTTTTGGCCCCTTCCAAAGGAAAGGCGGGCATGGTAGAGCTCAGCAGAGGGTTTGAGGCCTGTTTGAGCCATTGCTAGCTGGAATCATTATTCGAGTTATGGGTCAATACTGTAGCAGGAAATAGGGTTTCTCAAGTGTTCGCTTATCTTACTCTAGGGTAGCACTCTATGTAAAGATGAGTGGTTTCTGCTCTTGTAAGAAAATATGAACTTCTCCATATGGTTTAATCATGCAAGTGAAAATTTTAATCTACTTAGGAAACTAACACATAAATAACTATAGGCATTTTTTTATGAAATTTTAATTCTCCTTCGTTTTTCTTTCTATTTTCTTCATTATTTTAGGAACTTTGGATGCTATGACCATCGTGTGTTTCCAGAATATTTGATTGCAAAATTAGGGTTACTATCTTGTCTGCTGCCACAATTGCTTTTTCTTTTTCTTTCCTATTTGTGTAAGACAAGATTTGCTTAGAATGGAAATAAATGTTTACATATTTTCAGCAAATGATCATTCTTTCTCACTTGTTTATTAGAGAGTTCCACTTTGTTTGATATTTTTTTCCTTTGCTTGTCCATACAGCTCCAGAGGTGGTCGAAAAGCCTGGTGATAATTCCCTTTCGAAGCTTAAGATGTTATATACTCAAGCCAAAGAGCTATCAGAGAATGAAGTAATGTACGTTTGCTACATACTCTTTGGCATTCCCTTCATTTTTTCTATAGTTTGAACACCTACCCCCAATTTAATTCTGAAGTTGGATATTCTTCTGAAGTTCGTCTCATTCTTTTTTGAATTATACTTGTCAAGGTTATTGCATTTTGGTCTCTTAATTTTATAAAAATCATACATGACTCAAATGGATACATATTTGTTCTGACATAAGATGTTTCTTTATTTGACTGCAGCATTTCCACTCAATTGTTAAAGCAAATAGATACATTAATGCCTTCTGGAACTCCGGGGCAACACCGAAAAAGGCTAGGTTTGTGCCTGACGAGCAATCATTGTTTAACAGAAGTACTAGTGCTGTATTTAAGCTACAGAAAATTTTACTGCTGTACACCATAAAAATGTGTTAGAAATTTGTTTCTTGGTCATCTATATACCTTTTTTTAATTTCTATTCCCGGCCTCTTCCTTCTATCCTCCGTTGAAAGATGTATATTTGGAGAAGAGTTTCAATCTTTAATTAAGACTGAAACTTAATGAAGGAAACAGAATGAGATGCATATGAATTATCAGTTATAGCATGGACCACCTCTATTATTAATTATTGTTTTTAATTAGATTAAAGTTGGGAACAGTATCTAGACTTGAATGCATTTAGTCTACATCTAAGCGAATATGCTACTGCTTAAATTTCCTTTATGGTAGTTTATTTTCTGTAACTTTATCCTCTATTTGTAAATATTTAATTTTGATTTTGGATAAACAGCAGAAGGTAATGAGCAGAAAAAGAAGCGAATGAAGGCCGACTCTGAAATCACGAGACTTTCTCCTCCTTTGCGGAATCTCCTAGATTCTCTTGCTAATTTGAAGGGTGAACAGGTAAGTTTTCAACTGCACGAGAATACACTCTTTTTGAATCCACTTGCAGTGATAACATGCTAGTTTCTTTATTTTAGAGAGAGTTAATTTGAAGCTTGTGTATTTTTCAGGTAGCAGCAAGGGTTAGACAAGAGGAGGCTGAAAAAGATGAATGGGTCATAGTTAAAGTGATCCATTTTGACAAGGAAACAAGAGTGTAAGTGTACTGCATACCACCTCAGTAGATAAATATTTTTTATCCATATGAAAAAGAAATGACAAAAAACTCAGATGGTAAATAAGATGGAAATGAAAAGAATATGGAGATTAAACTTTGTTTCATTTAATGCATCCGATTTGCATCTTATGAATGCATTTCTTCATAGATTCGAAGTTCTAGATGAGGAACCCGGTGATGATGAGGAAAGCAGTGAGCAGAAGTATGTGTTTTCTTCTCCTTATCTGTAGAACAATATCTGCTTTATTAAATGTTTAACTATGTATCTTGTGTAAATTTTACAAGTGTTTGTCGGTTTGGATATTTGTGCTGGTTCTATGTCAATTAAGAATTCTTTTTTGAGCTTCTTTTTTGAATCTACAAAAATATGTTTCTACTTTTCTTTCTTTTGCCTTTTTGTCTTACTAAAGAAGGCGATGCTTTCAATTTTGACATGGCAATGCATGCTTGGAACACTTCACATTCAATTTGAACTATAAAAGTTTTTATTTCTGGTGATAGTTAAAATTGGCTTGCAATGTGTTGCAATTGTGCTTTCTGACTATTGCTGCATGACTCAAGTGGCAGTTCACTATTATGATATCATAGTTTAAAGAGTAAAGGTTTCACAATACCTGAGCCTAAGGTATATCTATTGGCTTTCACTAAGCCCTTTGATTTGGATAAAATCAAATTGAAATTTCTAATCAAAGTCAACAATTAATTTTAACCACACATTTCATGGATCTACAATTTTTCAACCACACATTTCATCAATTTTTATGAAAATCTACTAAATATCTAATATCAATCTACGCTAAACAGGGGCTAAGTAAAATAATTTCATCAATAATTATGTTTGCACAACATAACTTAGCTAGACATATCAATACTTTAATTTATTGCCTTGTGTGTTTTTTGTTTCAAAATTCCAAATCCCAATGAAATCACCTAATTACTTGTTTACTAATTTCTCTCCCATAAAATTTCTATTATTAGGAAAGAAAATGAATGAAAAGAATTTTCTGGAAAATTCGGGCAGCTTCAAAGTGTTGCATTACTCTCCTTTAATCTCTTTTGTATTGTATAACTCACCATTCAGTTAGCTTTACCAATCAAGCGTCTAATTTCCATTTGCTTCCTAACATTTTGTAATATGTAATATTTGGAATTCCAAATTCTAATTCTTAGATGATAATTTGTTAACTCCATGGCTTTTAAGACCACCTGTTTTTCATGGTCCATTTCTGATGTTTTGACAATCCTTCAGTCTAATGTATTACGTTCGTTCAATTGATTAATGTTGTCTTTTCCTCGTGTTCTCTATATGCTTTCAGACAGTACAAGTTACCCATGTCACATATCATACCTTTTCCTAAGCGGAATGATCTCATCAATGCTCAAGATTTTCCTCTGGGAAAACATGTTTTGGCAGTCTATCCAGGAACCACTGCACTGTACAAGGCAACTGTAGTCCAAACCCGTAAGGTATATGATACTAATCACTTTGTGCATAAACATAAATCAAAGTGAAACTCAATACCTCATTACTACTTTGTGTATATACATAAATCAAAGTAAAACTAACCGCTGTCTGCATATGCATGTAATGCAATGTTCCCAATTTTGCCAATTTCTAGAAGAAGACTGATGAGTAAGTAGCATTACCTCTAATTTTTTGATTATTTTGCTGGACTTTTTAATTATCTATTTACACTTGGTGCATAATTGGTACTAGTATTGGACACGATGAACAAGATTTGTACATTTTTTTCTTTTTAACATCGTCCAGTACTATCTAATTTACGTACCAAACATGCCACTGATGAACTAGTTGTGTAATTTCAACCAAGAGGACACTCGCTCGTTTCAATATCAATATAATGAAATGAAAGCAATCCTCCGTGATTTCTAGTTGTGAAATTCTTTGGGTTGTCTAATTTATTCTTGAAATTTGGATTTAACAGTTATGTTTTGGAATTTGACGATGACGAGGAGGAAGGATGTTTGCCTCGACGGGAGGTACCATACCATAGGGTGGTTCCTCTTCCACAAGGATACCGCCAGTGAATCTGTCTTATCTAAATTCTGCATTTATTCAACGTTACAATGTTCGAAACTTCAACTTGTTTTCCTCTATTGTGGTTCGCATATTACAGATTTATCAGTTTACACGTCATTTCAAAACTTGATGCCAGATAAATATTTTTGACTGTTAATAGGTAAATTAGTTCGAGGATTAACGTTTACTTATGGCATGCTCTTTTGATGGAGATTGGTGGATCCGATAACGAACCATTGACTATACGGTTCGCAAACCAACGATTTGCTGCTTCAGAATAGTGTACACCATCCCAGCTAATGACTGTAGAAGGATTTGAACATGAAGCAGCATAAACTTCACTACCATTTACAGTTCCTTTATTTCCACACCATACATCATACCCAATTCCATGATAACCACAGCAGATTTTGAAGGGGTCCTCAAATCCTGAAATCAACGGGAAAAGGTTTTTGGGCTCGTTAATCTCTCGATCATACCATTTTTACCGACAAATACCATAACGTTACATTGATTACCTTGATTCTTCGCGTTGGAGATTAACTCATACTT
The DNA here is from genome assembly GCA_903798345.1 of Fraxinus anomala. NCBI lineage: Eukaryota > Viridiplantae > Streptophyta > Magnoliopsida > Lamiales > Oleaceae > Fraxinus > Fraxinus anomala. Next base: position 22,542 of record CAIGRN010131788.1, read on the forward strand.
CGCGCTGTACATATCAACATAGATTATTGCGGCTTCAGAAAGCTCGATCCTCAGTTTGATAATCTCATCCTTGAGCTGTTTGTTGAGCCCTATGGCTACGTCGTTTTGATTCTTAACACAACCGTGCTCATCAAGATACCCTGGCTCAGGGTCTTGGACTTTAACTATGGTTACTGGTAAACAGCCAATTGGACCAGTATTGTGTATCCAGATTGTCCTTGCCCCTCTTTGATACAGATTCTGCAGCCATATATACGATCATCATTATTTTTTGATGATAAAAAATGGAAGAGGAAAAGACAGAACGAAATTAGGTTGCAACTTACTCGGACTTGTGCTATGAACTGGCTTACTATTTTGGGTATGGCTGCTTGCTGAAGTTCGAAGCTCAACTTTCGAATGCCAGCAGCAACGTCATTTTGTCCTATATCGAGTGTAAAAAGCGCCTTTGAGAAATCCTCGGGCTTTGGTAACCTGCTTCTTTTGGACAATTCCTTGTCTTAAAAATCACAAAAGATGTACTAATGTCAGAAGTTTATATAAACACCGATTGACGTATGTTTAGTATGTAGTAATAGATGAATGAGCTGAAATTTTTAGAATTATCCAATGATCTGTCCATATTACAAAATTTATTACTGGAAGAGTTGAAATTTGGGGTGACCTTGATAGTAGAAATAAGCTGTTCTTTCTTTAAATTGTGTATAATGCTCCACTTGAATTTCAAGATTGAAAGGGCTGACCCCAGTTTCAAACCATGATTCATTTGGTCTCATAGTGGTTGCACCCCCTGTTGCAAAGTTTGCACCGTGACTGAAATTGGTTCCAATAGAGTCCAGGTATGCACTCACATATGGTAGCCCCAGGTGGTCAGCTTCGTCACAACAATAATTTCCAATATATTTTTATCATTAGAACTAACAAAAATAAGTGAAAAAAATGGTACTTCATCTTTAAATTATATTTTTTTCATACCAATGAAGTCGAGGATCAAACGACCATCAGATGCTCTTCCAGCTGGCCTATGGAAGTACGTCTCACCAGAAGGTGACCCTGCCGGATAAAATGCTGCAGAACTCCCTCCGGTGTCTGAATTTGAATCGCCAAAATTGTATATTGCAGGGTAATGACAATCAATTGTATTTTCATCAGCATTTCCTATTAAATATGTCGATAAAACTAAAATCGAAATACCAAAAAATGATCTCAAGGACTCCATATTGTAATTATTTGTTTTGCAGAAAACCTATGAATAACATCAAATATATATAGAGATTAGACATTTATTACAGCAATCTGATTATTGTTCTTAAAGGAGGTGAAAAGGAGAGTGACATGTTTTAAATTTCAAACGTGCATCCACTAACTGCTTATATTTTTAGGACTTTGCCATTTGTACATTGAATTGTACATTATGCTTGACACTTGCATGATTGTCAAAAATTGATTGGATGGAAAAATATTTTATTTATTTAAACGAGGGTGCACGCTAAAGTGTACACCAAGTATGATTGATATTCTTTTATTATATGAATAACTCCATTTTGTAATGCTCATGCAGTTTTCAAACAATTTATTATTAGGAAGAATATTTCCTGCCTATAATCAAATGATTATTGTTGGTGTTTGACGAAATTCAACAAAAATAACATCAGATGTCAAGGGTTTATACTTCTCCATGCGATACCATTGAAAAAAAAATAAAAGTAGTTTCTTTTTCTCATCATAGTAACTTTAATTGTGAAATGAAACAATGGTTCCACTAAATAAGTTTGGTTTCATACTCATCGTTCACTAAGAAAAAGAAAAAATATCTCATCCATAGTGCCACTGTCCATCGGCAACAAACAGTGCGATAATTAACAGTACAAATACGCTCTTGTTTAGATGGACGAAGGTCGTTAATTCAAATCTTGCATGTCCGGCCTTTGACGAAAAATATACATGACCGAGGAGGGAGCGTATCGTTTTCCTAACCGCTCAAGATTTTAGATGAAACTGTTCGACTGTTGATGCGCATAGTTCAGAAAGATACCTTAAAAGTTAAACCTGAAATCAAATTTACAGTTGGTAGCGCACAGTAGCAATCTATAATTCTTAAAGCTCACCTACAATATCCATTAAATCAAGTTTTGATTGTTGTAGTCAAATCAAGATTCAAAAAGTTGAGTTTAGCCACACCACACCCAGCCACTATTTGGTTTGGATAAAAATTAGATTTTTAGAAGTTGGTGAAATATTTGGTTGGAAGTTGATAAAAATTGTGGGCTTCATGAAATGTGTGGTTAAAAATGAATATGGACTTAATTTTATGGGGGTGGTATTAAGTTAAACTCGACTACTCTATTATTGTTTATCAACACTTCATCTTGGTGCATTGGACTGGACTGGACTAGACTGGACGACAATATACAGTATTATACAAGAGTATTAACTCAACCGTCATTGCTGCCTTATAATATGTGATATTAAGAATTCCAAATTTTAATTTTTAGGGGATAATTTGTTAAATCCATTCTTTCAAGACCACCTGTTTCATGGTCCATTTCTTAGTCTGATGCTTATGACTGTTGCAAAGTTTGCACCACTCATGTACATTTGCTCGTTTCACTAAGATCCTAGTTGTGATATTTTTTGAGTAATCTAATTTATTCGTCAAATTTGGATTTTGTGGCTGTGTTTTGGAATTTCACGACGATGAGGAGGAAGATCTTTGCCTCAATGGTCGGTACCATTTCATAGGGTGGTTCCTCTTCCACAAGGAAACCGCTAGTCAATCTGTCTGTATCTAAAGTCTGTATGTATACCTTGTTGTGATGATCGATACTTCAACTTGATTTCATGTATCGTGGTTTGAGTTATCACTTTTATACATCGTTTCCAGAACTAATGATGGTTCAAAATTGGATCACAGATAAATTTTATTTACTGTTAATAGGTAAAATAGTTCAAGGATTCACATTTGCCTTTGGCATGCTCTTTTGATGGAGATTGGTGGATCCGATAACGAACCAATGACTATATGGTTTGCAATCCAATGATATGCTGCTTCAGAATTGTGTACACCATCCCAGCTAATGACCATAGAAGGCATGAACCAGCATAAACTTCACTACCATTTACAGTTCCTTTATTTCCACACCATACATCCAATATTACACTAAGAAATCAGAGAGAACCCAAAGATCATACACCGTATTACAACTTTACAATCAGAATGTAAAAGAACAAGAACAGATCACTAGCATCAGAATATCATCGATCTTGGGCTTAGACTCATTGTACCCTTCTGTACAATTCAAAAGCACCAATCCCCAAACTCTCAAAAGACCAGTCGAATCTACTTCAATGAACCAGAAGTTCTAAAACTGAAAATCAACACTCTCTTCTTACAGAAGGAATCACAAAGACTCGAAACTACAAAGAAACTCAAAATATCAAAACAACTAGAAGTTGAAGATCAACGGAGAAGATGAAAAATGAGGGAAAAAACAGAAAGAATTCTAGAACCTAAAGAAATCAAACGGCGTGTTAAAGTAATTAGGGCAAAACACATAAGTTCAATTTATACCACTCAACCATCACCGTAGATCTCAGATGAAATCAACGGTTCAGAGTAGCTAGCGATTTCACACCCAAGGAGACTAAAGTCGCTCTTTTCAAAGTGCGAGATGGACCTTTAATTTTGGGCTGGGCAGTTGGGTTACTTAATTGAATTATCAGGCAATGGAAAATCTAATACCGGTAGTGGGCCAAGCCCAGTTTGTCATCACAGCCGAAATAGTTTGGATATATGGCATCACAACCCAAACACCCAATTCCATGATGACCAAGCAGATTTTGAAGGGGTCCTCAAATCCTGAAATGAACACGAAAAAAATTATGGTTTTGTTAAAATCTCTCCATTGATACCATTTTTACCTACAAATACTATAAACATATGTTGATTATCTAGATTCTTTGCTTTAGAGATCAACTCATACTTCACGCTGTACCTATGAACATCGATTATTGCGGCTTCAGAAAGCTCGACCCTTAGTTTGATAATCTCATCCTTGAGCTTTTTGTTGAACCCTATGGCTACGTCGTTTTGATTCTTGATACAACCATGTTCTTCAAAATACCCAGGAAAGGGGTCTTGAACTTTAGCAATGGTTACTGGTAAACAGCCAATTGGACCTGTATTGTGTATCCAGATTGTCCTTGCCCCTTTTTTGTACAGAATCTGTAGCCACATATATATATGATCATCTTCATCATTTGATGATCAGAAATGGAAGAGAAAGAACGAAATTTGTATTTCAACTTACTCGGACTCGTGCTATAATTATAAACTGGCTGACTATTTTGGGTATGGCTGCTTGCTGAAGTTCTAAACTCAACTTTCGAATGCCAGCACCAACATCGTTTTGTCCTATATTGAGAAGAAAAAGAGCCTTCGAGAAATCCTCAGGGTTTGGGAGCCTACTTCTTTGGGACAATTTCTTGTCTTAAAATCACAAACACAGACTCGTGTCAAAAGTATAAGAAAACATAGATTGCATTGGATGACCTTGATTGTACAAATAAGCCGTTCTATGTTTAAACTGAATATACTGCTCAACTTGGATTTCAAGATTGAAAGGGTTGGCCCAAGTCTCGAACCATGTTTCATTTGGTCTCATAATGGTTGCACCAGATGTTGCAAAGTTTGCATCACGATTGAAATTGGTTCCAATGGAGTTCAAGTATGCACTCAGATATGGTAACCTCAGGTGATCAGCTTCATCACAACAAGAATTTCCAATATAATTTGACTGTTATAACTGACAAAAATATAACAAGTGATCAAAAACTGGTTTTTCATCTTGAAATTATATTTTCTTTCTTATCAATGAAGTCAATGATCAGACGGCCATCAGAGGCTCTTCCAGCTGGCTTTTGGAAGTACGTCTCACCATATGATGCTACTGGATAAAATGCTGCTGAGATCCCTCGATAGAGATGGCAATGGGCCGAGCCAAGCCGGCTCGGCCCATATAAGCTCGTGCTCGCCACTTAACGAGCACGAGCTCGGCTCGGCCCACGAGCTCGTCTCGGCTCGTGAGCTCGCCTTTTTTTTTTTACCTAGACCTTAAAAAAAAATAATAAAAATGGACGAGCCGCTCGTAAAAAACGAGCTGAGCAGGCGCGAGCCGGCCTGCTCGGCTCATGCTCGGGCTCATCTTTTGACGAGGCCAAGCCGCTCGTGGCCCTTTTTTACGAGTACGAGCCGCTCGGCTCGTTTGACACCACTATCCCTTGGGTGTCTGAATTTGAATCACCAAAGTTGTATATTTCATGGAAATGACAATCGACCATATTTTCATCAGCATTTGCTATTAAAATAGCAGATAAAACTAAAAATCCGAAGGCCAAAAAATGTTCTTAAGGACTCCATGTTACAATTATTTCATCCAAAAAACATATAAAATAACATGAATTATATAGAGAGACATAAGCTGCATACATTTGATGGAAGGAAAGTGAATCATCATTTATTACAGCAACCTACTGAGCTGACTATTATTCCTAAAGAGGTGAAAAAGGAGAGTGATATAATTCAAGTGAGTAATAATCTACTAAGCACTTTTACTTATCTGACATATCACATCATTTTATTGGTGGATAAGCTTATGGTAGTTCCCACAAATTAAATTAGATTTTTTGAATTGACACACTGCGCTTATCCATTAATGGATTATATTTATATACACTAATAATTCCATTTTGTAATTCTCATACAGTTTCTACAATTAATTATTATGATTTGCTCTATTAGATTGAGTCCATCATCCATTTCCTTTGTCAATTAATTGAGGCATTTTGTTATCTGTGATTCTGTGGTTTGAGGCATAGACAATGGTCTTTTCTTTCTCTTTTTTTTTAAAAAAAAAAAATTCTAAAAAAGCTGAAACTCGTGACAAACAAAAAAGTACACCGTTCAAACTGAAAACCAAGTTTCATCCTCTTTTAAGTACGTTCGACAAAATAAGTTTGGTTTCATACTCATCGTTCACTTAGAAAAAGTAATATTATCTCATTCATAGTGCAACATTCCATACACAACGAGCAGTGTGGTAATTAGCAATAGAAATGCTCTCGTTAAATGAGTTGATTTAATATAATATCATTAGATAAATGTCACTAGTTCAAGTCCAACTGTTATTCATATGACTACTTTGAGGGATGAGGGATGAGGGATGAGTACACGAGAGGGAGTGCATTGTTTTTCTTATCGCTTAAGATTTTAGACGAGATATTGATCACTAACCAGTAATGGACACCTACATTTCCATTAAATTGAGTTTGATTGGTGTAGTCAAATCAAGATTCACAAATTTGAGTATAGCCACACTTGATGACACGGAGCATAACTTGAACGTGGAGGGCCTATTTCATAAGGAAGTTTTCTATGTAAGGCTCAAACAAATAGTGCTTGGGGTGGACTTTAGGACTTGATCCTAGGTCATATATGGCTAGATTATGCTTTTCCTATAACTATAGTTGGATGTCTCGTGTTCAATTCTGCTGGAAGAATGATCACTTGAATTTGAGAGCGAGCCTATTTTGTAAGGTAATCTTCCATGTAGAGCCCAGAGAAATAGTGTTTTAGGTGGATTTTGAGACTTAATCCTAAGTGAACATGGTTTGATTGTGCTTCTTCTTATAGCTATAGATTTCGAAAAACGTGGTTGCATCTCCCTACATCACTTAATTTTCTGCGATGGTGTTAAGTTAAACGCAACTTTTCTATTATTTCTACTTCATTTTGGTGCGTTGGATTGGATGAACTTAGACAGTTCTATAGAGCCTGCCTAATGCCTCGTGCTTGCACTGCATCTTCTCAAACAGTTGGTGTTCTAAACAACAAAGTAATAATGCTACTAATTCGATTTCAAGGCTAATTGATTTTCAAGATTCTTACAACATGCACTTCTGAAAATTCAAACAGCACAAACATTACTTCAACAACATTTTACATCTTGTTCTTAAGACAAGCATGGCCAATCGGTTTTGGAGGATCAGAAAAGGAGCCATTCAGAATATTACCGGCAATCCAATGATTTGCTGCCTGAGAATAATGAACTCCATCCCAGCTAATATATGTCGATGGAGAGCTGCAGGAACCACCAAAAATCTCGGTGTTATTTATGATCGATCTTTGTCCACACCAAACATTAATGTTTTTCTCGTGATGCCCACAACAGATTTTTGAGGGGTCCATGAATCCTGCGCGAAATAGTAGCATAAGACCAGGTTTAAAAAGTAGCTGATTCTAATGTTCTAACTGAAGAGAGACACACAAATCATGTTTTCATCTATTGTTCCTTTTTTTTTTCCTTGGCCAATCTACAACTTCCGAGAATTACTGACCATAGTACTTGGCATTGCGGATTAAGTGATATTTTGCGGTGTAGGTGTCAACATAGACCAGTGCGGCATGTGGAAGCTCCTGCCTGAGTATTGTTACTCGGGATTTAAGTTGTCGGTTGAACTCAATCGCCATTTTATTTTGAGCCCTGACGCAGCCATATTTGTCAAGAAAACCAGGCTTTGGGTTTTGGATGTAAAATGCTGCTGCTGGTAAGCAACCAATTGGTCCAGTATTATGTATCCAGAATGCCCTTGCCCCTCGTTGATACAAATGCTGTAACTCACACTCAACATGTAGTAAATATTGGAAAAAAATGAATACGAAAAATAGATTTCAAAGATGAACTTACCGTAACTGCCATAGCAAATTGATTAACAATGTCTGGAATTTCAGCCTTGAGTTGTATAGAACTAAGCTTTCCAAAACCAGCAGCAAGGTCATTCTGACCAATATCGAATGTGTAGAGAGCCCTTGAAAATTCCTGAGGTCGAGGAAGTTTATCCATGTCGTATGGATTTTTATCTGAAAATATATCGAAGAAAAATGTTATTTATCAAGATCAAGTAGTGGGAATTCATATTCTAATTGGTATTGATGGCTGCTGAAATCACCCTGACGATAAAGTTCACTGGTCCTCTCTTTGAATTGATCAAAATGAGAGATTTGGATATCCAATGAAAAGGGACTTAAACCATTCTCAAATATGGATTCGTTCTGCCTTCGGATGGTTGATCCTCCGCTAGCAAAATTTGCACCATGTCGAAAATTTGCGCCAATGGAATCCAGATATGAACTCAAATGTGGCATTCCCAAGTGCTCAGCTGTGTAATATAGTTGAATCAATATACTTGTATCACTACTTGATGCGACAATTACGGCGTGGTGGGTAAGGAGAATTAGACAATACTAGAAAAACTGTAGGATTAGTTTTTTTACCGATGAAGTCTATGATAAGACGACCATCAGAAGCCCTTCCTGCAGGCCTTCGAAAGAAACTTTGGCCATAGGGTGGTGGAATGGGTCCAAATGTTGCTGATGCTCCACCAGTATCTGAATTCGAGTCACCAAAGTTGTACATTGCCGGGAAATCACATGGTGGCGCTGCATGGATCCGTGTTTCTTCGGCACCCCTGACCCAGGCTAGTGAAAGTACAAGTGTAAAAAACACCGCTCTTGCACACTCCATTCTTCTGTGTAGAAATCACTTAATTTTAATTATGAAGTCCAAAAAACTAACCCTTCTCTTTTATACTGTAACGTAATGACATGTTTGGTACTTATAATTGAACATGAGTGACGTGTTGTCGTTTGTCCTTTTAGTTCGACGTACCAAATACGTCAAATAAGGCTATAATTCAATGTGAATGACAATATATCAAAAATTGGAAAAAAGTAGAAATATTTCATGCAAACCATGTGTGATAAGGTTGCACTTTTGGTTTAAGTTTCTACTTTCTAGTTTTCAAAGAAAGAGGCTACACTATTCCTGCAGAACATTGTTCTTTTCCACTGCTTTTGAATTGTATGGATCATCCACTGCTTTTGAATTGTATGGATCATCCAAATTTCAAATATTGTAGATGAAGAAATGATATTAATGGTTTATTCAATAATCTATTACTCGACCTCTAGTTAATTAGAAATAATATTGAACGATCAACTTTTTTTGAAAGAAACTTTCTCCACAAGGGTCGAGAAAAAAAAATGTAATTCCTAATTTATATGAGCATGCAAAAGAACTTGTTTAAAGTTATTTCAAAACGGTAGCGCGCGTTCAATTTTTTTACTATCGAGACATGCAAAAGGAGCGCTTTAAATTCTACTGTAAAATATCAACATTAGCATGTCCTATATCTTAAAAGTATTGTTGGTTATTAGAAAATTTTGATGCAAAAATTGATTAAGGTGTGAATAATATTTCAAGGTGTAAAATACTTCTCGAGGAGATCATATTCTTGCTAATCAAGTAATTGCTTCAGATCACATAGATGCACGCACCCTCGTTAACCCTAACAAGATTAAGAATTTCAAGGTGCAATTGGGATTTGAATTTAAAGAAAATTGGCCTAAAACAACTTCTCAAAAGCTCTTTTACAATAAACAAAAGCAGAAGCAGAAGCCACATCAAACGGACACTTATCTCATAAGCAAGTTTTGACATTTTAAAAGTGCTGTCAAATATGCCTTAAGTAGGTGAAGTAGACTAATCAAAAATCGTTAGTCGATATTCCGAGACTCAAGTAAATCGCTCTTTTAAGATTCGACGACTTTGATCAAAAGGACCGACTTACAGTGCCGAACTTTGCCCTAAATAACTTCTCTCCCCCTCTCACACACATTGCCGAACTTAATTTGCCCTAAATAAGACTTGATGGGGAAGAAGGAAGGAGGGGAAATAAATGAAGAAGAAAATTCTACTGTAACCAAGGTAAAGGAAGGTCAAAACTTGCTGGGCTTGCCGACTTTCAAGCCACTGGACAATGGGCGCTTCAAATGCGTGGAGACAGGCCATGAGCTGCTGGCGCTCGCCCGGGACTCTTACGCCCAAAGCAAGCACTGTAGATTAGGCCTAATCGACTCCGCCCTTGCCAAAAAGAAGCCCCCTCTAAACATGTTCATTCAGGACCCTGTTTCACGGTGAATTCCCGTACTTTAATTTTGTGAAGTGTTAAGAAAGGGATTTAGGGTTTAGGTTTTATGTAATTGTTAATGAGAAGGGAAAGTTTATTTATTTAATTTTTTTGTTGGCTTTGATGTTTCAGTTTAAAGTTAAAGTGCAAGTTAACTGGAGTCACTATCAATAAAACAGAGGAGCATATATGGAAGCATATCAATGGAAAGCGTTTCCTCAGCATGTTAGGTTCGACTTTCTAATTTTGATTGAAAATTTCAGAAATAAATCGTTGATTGCTTGTCTTGAGTTCGGCTGTGTTAATATATGTATGGATAATGCGAACAGAGAAAATGGAAGTTGAGAAGGAAATTCCGAATGGGACACTAGAGAAGAAGGGCGAGGAGAAAAAGAAAAAGAAGAATAAAGATGATGATTTGAAGAAGAAGAAGAAGAAAAAGAAGGATAAAGATGATGGTTTGAAGAACATGAAGAAGAAAAAGCAAGANCGGCTGTGTTAATATATGTATGGATGCGAACAGAGAAAATGGAAGTTGAGAAGGAAATTCCGAATGGGACACTAGAGAAGAAGGGCGAGGAGAAAGAGGAGAAAAAGAAAAAGAAGAATAAAGATAATGATTTGAAGAAGAAGAAGAAGAAAAAGAAGGATAAAGATGATGGTTTGAAGAACATGAAGAAGAAAAAGCAAGAGGAAAATGGTGTAGTTATTGCTGAAATGGAGGATTCGATAGGGACTGATGTTGATTTGGAAGAAGAAAATGAGTTCTGGATGCCTCCTGTTGGGGATCGTTGGGACCATGATGATGAAGGCGAGCCAGAAAATGATGGTACTGATGAAGGTATATCTGTATCTTCAAGATATATTTGTCGTGTCAAATACATATTCACGTAGATTGGACTGGTATAATACACTGTAACATTGTTAACTCAATATGCTTAAATTACAAGTGCAATGAGATTTTCGTTATTTTAAAAATACCCGTGAGAATGGGTAATGCTGGAGAAA
>CAIGRN010131807.1:0-15315 GCA_903798345.1 Fraxinus anomala
AAAGTATAAACCTGATTTTCAAAAATTTGAAACTAAACAACTGATTTTATGTAATACCCACTTTTCTAAAGCCTAGTACCTATACCATTTGGGCCAAGCCCAAACGATTTCAATCTCCACTGACCACTACTTTCAAATGTTTGAGGAAATTACTACATATACTCTCTAAAATAAATAAATTACAAAGTTATTATTCTATCTTATAATTCGTGAAATACGTTTAAGCATTTAATGAATTCAGGGGTTGCGTGACAAAATTTTGATATAATTATTTGTTGGTAAATAAAACGGATTGAGGTAAAAATATATGACACGTTATGAAATATATGATCGCAAACAAATAATAAGATAAAAGTTAAAGAATTAATTGGTAGAGGAACGAAGTATTTTATTCAATTAATTAATATGGAGAAAACAAATACAATAACTATACCTACACAATTATTCTATATTTCAATAATATAATACTTGTGAAAAGAGTCTAGCACTTATAAGGGTAGATGTCAAACCCTAGAAATACCACAAAGATGGAAACAAGATCAAAAATTAAGTAGAATAAAAACAACAATATTTTTCAATAAAAATACATGTAAAGAAGAAAAAAATATTTTCTAAAAAATTCCAACCTAATTTAGATTTAAAAAAATCCAACACTTTCTACCTTGACACAAATTTCGATGCAACGAACGAAACTCCAATATTTCTTCATCAGGAAAAATAAATCTGACTGCAACAAAAAATATGAACTCTTTAACAAGAACCAAATTTTTTCCAACATAAAAGTACTCATCTTACACGATTTCCAACATGGATACATGAACCTGAATATCGGGTTCTATAAAATTCACAAATAATTAGAAACTATCAAATAGTGTAGAAGCACGCCCTATAGCAGAATCAACTCCCCATGCTTTCATAGAAAGACCTTGGCTAGTCTCAACATCTTCAAAAAATGCTAAAAACATGTACAACTGAATTAGCATCCACGTACGTACCTCCAATTGGGCTATCCCTAGTAGTTGAATACGATAGAACCGCGGTAATAGTGGCAAAGCGGAATTACCCATATCCTTCAAATTCGACAGAATAGTATTCTTCAATATGAGACCCGAACCAAATCTCAAATGTATAGTATCAAACTAAATCTCCACCACGATATTAAATTTGTGTTGACTTTTCTTTACAAAATCTACCCGACTTTGTAAGATGTATAACTGAGACCTATTCAACCCCTCCAATACAACACGAACACTCTTTCGAACCATCAAGACTCTACTTATTCCAGAAAACGTGTACCATTTTGAATCAAGAGTACTCAATGAAATGATATTATTCTTCAAGTCTAGAAAATGTTGAACGTGATCAAGTGTTTTACGTGTTTTATCCACCAGTTTCAATCTGATTCTACCAATACCAGCTACCCCGATAAGGTTCTTTTTACCCATGACAATAATACATTGCGTCACTGTTTCATATGTTTCAAACAAATCCCGATTATGTCACGTATGGAACGCACAAGCTGTATCCAAAATTCACTCCTCGTCGGTTCAGATTCCATTTTAGAAATCATCAAAACATCTCCACCACTCAAATAGTTCTCGGCTATGTTGGTATTCTCTGAAGTATTTGATTGTTTTACACGATTTGCAGTCAAATTATCTTTATTTTACAATTTGTTGTAATCTTTCTTAATTTGTCATTTATTCTTGCAATAATAACAAACCCGATTATTGAAATTTGACATCGATTTACCCTTTATCTGATCACCATGAACAACAAAGCATTCTCTGTCTCTGGCCTCAGATCCAATTAGATACTTCATCTTCTCTTTTGAAAGCAAGACGTCATATGCATATTCAATGGTGAGAGCATCACGATTATACATGATCTGCCTCTAAATGATGTAAACGAAGTAGGTAGCGAACACAAAAGGATTAGAGCCAAATCTTCTTCATTATACTTTACTTCTAAAATTTTCAAATCAGTGAGAATTTCCTTGAACACAGTCAGATAATCTTCCAAAGACCCACTTTCTGCCATGTGATGAGAATACAACATCTACTTCAGTGCAATTTACTTGTTAGACTTTTAGTCAGTACAATTGCTCCAACTTCAACCATAACGCAACTGTCATTTTCTCTTTCAAAAAGTCCTGATGAATATTGTTAGAGAGATAAAGCTGGATATGTGAAAGTGACTTCCGATCCTTCCTTATCCAAGTTGTGGGCATTTTGTCAAATATCAACAACGCATCATCCAAATTCATTTGCGCGGGTACAACTCGCATATTCACTTGTCATAACAAAAATCTTGTATTGCGATCTAAAAGCGAAATTTCATATTTCATGGCTGCCATCAATAATAAAAACTTTGTGCAAATCACAACCAATAGCTCTGATACAACTTATTGGGAAATAAAACAGATCGAGGTAATATATATGATACAATATGAATTATATGATCGTAAATAAAAAATAAGATAAAAGGCAGAGAATTAATTGGTAAAGAAACGTAATATTTTATTCAATTGACTAATATGGAGAAAACAAATACAATAAATGTGCTTACATAATTATTCTATATTTTAGTAGTACAAAATTGTGAAAAGAGTCTAGTATTTATAAGGGTGTATGACAAACTCTAAAAATATCATAAAGATGGAAATAAGATCAAAAATAATGTGGAATAAAGGAAATAATATTTTTTTCCAACAAAGACACGTACATAGAAGGAAAAAATATTTTTTCAAAAATTCTAACCTAATTTGGGTTTAAAAAAATCCAACATTATTAACAGATTTTGAAAGAATTTGATGACGTGTATGATTGCAAAGTTAGTAAAAATTGTGATTATTATGAAATGTATGGTTAAAATTAAAGTTTCGAGAATTTGATATATTTGGTTAAATCATATTATTACTTTCGTTCTTTATTTTTTAATTTCAATTTTTTGGAGTGGAGTGGAGAGGAGAGGGAGTAGAGGAGGGTGGATATTATAGTTTATCGAAGAGAAGAAATTATGAGGATAAGTAGTCAAAAAAGCAAAGTATATACATTGCATTTTGACATTAGCACAATGAATTGACAAAAGGCATTGGCGTTCTACCTAAGCATGACTCGTAAAGAAACTTAAAAACAGTAATACGTACACTGCATTTTTAAGTTAGAAATTTTGTTCAACTTAAAAAGGAAACTGTTACGACTTAAGTTGTATTAACAATTCTTTAAATAAAAAAATTATTATAAAAGAAAATAATTATTATAAAAGAATTGTAAAAGTCAAGGGATTTTTTGAGATGTTGTATAGATGAATTAGGAGTTTTTGGGTTCGAGTATGGAATATGGAAATAGAGTCATTAGATTTATGCTAGCCTGTCGCAATTGATGCTCGAGTGTCCAAAGCAGAATCATTATTGCCCGCTTGTTGCTAGCCGGCGCTTGAAAATTCTAATTTGTGATTTTCAAGAGTTATATCCATTCTATACTACCTAAATACCTCATATCATAAATACTCAATGTCCATTATGTTTTCGGGGGTGATTGATCATTATTTTCTACCTTCATAACATTTTATTGGAGACCAACCAACAATTCTACATATTAAGAACAATCAACCACAAGTTGAAAAAAAAAAAATCAAAATCAAATAATCCAAAACACTTGCTTCACAAATATAATCAAGAAGGTATTTTCTCAATAACTTTCATATATTGTTGAATATTAAGGGATGTTGGACTAGAAGCACAAGAAAAGTATAAGAACAAGACGTTCTTGGTGATCCACAAAAAATACACAACTTCAGAAGATCGGAAGCATGTGTGAGGGAAGCGAGTTCTGATGGATTTTGGAGATTGCAAGAATTAGATCAGCGAGTCCAGTGGATTTTCCAAGATGGATCATATTGTAAGTTATTATTATCTATAGTGGAAGTTACAGACTTGGTCCCTGAGTTTTTTTAATTCTATAAAGGATTTTCCTTGTCAACAAATTTTATGTTAACTACTGATTTATTTATTGTTGTGACAATTCAACATAAGATAAAATTGATTTAATTGACTAAACATTTAGAACAAATCTCATAACTTCACAGAATTATTCTATGGAAAATTGCAAATAGTGTAGGAATTATTCTCCTGAATGGACCTTTATTTGCTTTGTCATTTACAAATAATAGTTTTGTGTCCTTCTAGCTTCTAAATTTTGAAAAAAGTTACGTGAGAGTTACAACAGGCTTGTGGAGATCTATTCAAACTGGACAAATCTTAGATCAAATCATTGTGGATTGATTTTGCATCTCAAAGGTTCTGAGAATATTAAAGTTCAAGTAGATAATGATTAATCAACTGAGTTGACAATTCATGATACTTTTGAAGCGAAAATTTTCAGTTTTGTAGTGATGAACCTTCTAGTGTGATAAAAATATATATGTAAAATGCTTGTTTTTCATCACCGTTTATAGAATTTTTAACAGATCGATAAGGTTGTGAAAAGAAAGCGAAGGATTTTTTTTTTTTTTTTAATTTAGTTGGTGAGATTTTAACTTAATCAAATCTCGTCATATCATATGTTGGTAAACAAATCTGTAAAATGTAATGTACAAGTAACACAATCGAAAAAAGATTTAGTTCGTCAACCTAAATTTATTGAAACGAGGAATTATTTGTTATCCTTCTACTATCTGAATTCTCGATTGTTTCAAAACGGTCCCCGACGATTAATTTTTGTTTCAAGTTGGTTACTGAGTAATAATTCATTAGATTTCCTACAGAATATTCAACCTTGAAGACCTCCATTTTGACCCTCCTTTACATTGAACCTAAAAATAATATAGAGAAATACAAAAATTGTTAGCTTTGAAGTTTATATAGTGAAGAGGTGTGGAATTTGGTTGTCACAAAAGATCAACATGACCTTACATTATAGTTGAGACTTGAGAGCTGTTTGCTTGTAAGGGAGGATATCAAAATAAAGTTGGGATCTACTTATAATTTGTAGTTCATTAGTGCTCTTAATCCACTCAACAACTTATCAACATTACTTTTTTAAGTAATTATCAATCTTAATTTTAACTTGGTAATACGATATAAATTGCGTATGTGGGGTCAAATTTTTGTATGGTGCACAAATAGTCATTTTGTAATCATGGTTCGTTCTTTAGAGTCCTCTATGTCTATATAGTAATATAAATTTAGTCCACAACGATTAAAATTTAGTTAAAATTACGACTGAAGAGTAAATCTAAAAAGTATTATTTCTTTTTTTCACTTTTTTTCTTTCAGCGAAAGAGACAAAATACTATTTAGAATTAAATAAAGGAAATGAGATATCGTTATCATTACCCAATTTTACACTAAGATATAGTCATGATCGCGGTAATTATTAGTTCCTAGAATTTATCACATACATCGACAACTTGATATCCTTCGACAAGATATCTCTAGTACACATGAGTTTGAGTTTGTGATCATACAAATATTCTAGTAAATTTAAATGAATATAAACTTCATAACTTGAATGCAAATTGTCTCTTGTCTCTTAGCCAAAAATAGAAAACGTTCAAACATTATTGTCAATAGTGGGAACCATTTAATCCCACGGAATGAAGAAAAACCATTTCGCAGGTTTCTCGTACTTTTTAACTTTCTTTCTTGAAGCACTTAATTAAGTAGAGACTTTCGGGAGACAATTTTTTCTTTCTCTCTTTCTTTCTTTTTTCCCTTTTAAATACTTAAAGTACTCGATACTAAATATGGGACACGTCTTAAACCAACGTAAAAACTTTGTTGGTCGATGAACATCCCAGCCTCATCATCTTAGACTAAACAAAAACTTCAAGTTTCTTGTATTAGAATCGAGATAATTAGATGACAAGTTCTATTTTTTTAGAGTAATGCTATATAACTCCACTGAGGGTAACCCTTTGAGTTATCTTTATAACTCAATTTGAATTGCCTCAATCGGATATCAGTAGAAAAAATTATGATAAAAATACTAAAGGAAGTGTAATACAAAATTTTACCCGAAAGGTGAATTGTGTGGCGCCACCAAATTGCACAATAAAGAGTTGTGGCGCCGTCGAGATGTATCTAGGGCACGTTTTTGCCAATTTTGAAACTCATAAAAACTCTAAATTAGGAGAAAACGTGATGAGAACCACATTCTAGGTGTCTTTTATGTGACATTAAATAATATGTGAAATTAAATAAATCATTTAATTTTACCTTTTATTTAACCAATTATCTAACGTCATTTAAATTAAAATTGTAATCTCAATTGTACTGCATAGCATTACTGTTGTTCTTATGCTTCCATGGAACTTTAATTAATAAACATTGGAAATGAATGCCAAAAGCCCCCACTCTCCACCGTGCCACCATACATGTTTTTAAAAATAAAAAATAAATAAATCTATTAAAAAAAAAAGAGGTTGAGTGGAGGCATAAGTGGGTCGAGCATTTTGGGCCTGTGGTTATGATTAGTGGGCCCAGATGAATTACTGCCAGGCAACTTCTATGTCAATTCCTAACTCCAGTGACAATTGGGCCCCACTAGGCATCGTTCTCTTCTTATAAAGTGGGCCCTTTTTAATAAAAGTTCTTACGGTTAGCTTGGGCGTGCGTATAACACATTAAAAAATATATTTTTGAAAGTGTTAATTAATATTAATTATTTTACTTTTATTTTCATGATCGAATAATAAAAAGGATAAAGATCCTGATCTTGGGATTACAAAGGATAAAACTAGGATATGGTAATTCTCGACTTTTGTTCTTTTTAGATTAGAATCAATGGCGGAGGAAAGAATTTAAGTATATATTGATTTCGTTTTAGAGAATCTAGCTCAATTTCTTGAATTAGCTTTTTGGCCTGCTAACTGAAAAAGATCAAAAGATAATAAACCGAAAGAAGCATATCCATCATAAGTATATTCTTATGAAAAAAAAAACAATTAAAGTTGGTTAACGTTCATATATATGTCAAAAATTATTTATATCATTACAACATGAGATATTTTAAGATTAAATTGCTCTGTAACGATATTAAATGCAACCGTGATGATGATTAACCGTGCCAACTCGTCTGCGTGGTAGGGTTTTATCTTGAAATTTAATTGAGTTGATTTTTATTTTCCCTAACGAATACGCTAATCTAGTCCATCTTTCGAACGTTATAAATAACGGTTATAGTTCTTTTATTTCAATCATTCGTAGTATGTAATTTACTTAATCTCAATTGTCATTGGTTAAGGTAAATTAAGATTAATTCATTTACAGATGCTTAAAATAAAATAATACAGTAATTGACTAAATGATTATAGTATTTTCCAGGACATCTTATTATAAATTATTGAATTTTGCCTTAATTTCATTGACCATAATAATTATTATTTAGTACCAAACTTAAAATAAGTAAAGATCTAGTGTAAATCAGACAAGATTTTGAACAGGAAACAGTCTAGGACACACTAAGTGCGAATGGTCCATGACACGGTGATTGCCTTGTAAGATGTAACATTTTGAAAAAAATAAATAAAATAAATTGGGGTAGGAATAGGGCATATTATAGTGGACGTCCTTTATTGATTAAAAAGACAAAATTTCCTTTCTCCCACCAACCTTCGTGTCTCTCCCTTCACTCGAAGTTTCCTACGCCAAATTGTCATCACCAGTAGATGCAGTGGCTGAGTTAATATTTGAACAATACAAAAGAAAGTGAAATGGCAAATGGCTAGAGAACAAATTATTAAAGACCAGCAAAGCAAGCAGAGCGACGTGATGGGGCTAGACGGGGCTAAATTAAACTTCAGGGGACGGGAAAGGACGGAGTGAACTAGAGGAAGGAGATGAAGAAAGTTGATTGGTTAGATCGAACAATTTGCATATAAAATGGTTGGAATTAATTTGATACAATATTCATATGATTGGAATTCACATGAAAAAACGTGTCACGTAATTTTTTTATTTAATTCATCATGCCTAACAGGTCATAAAATTTTTCTTACTTTCTCATTTTGCTCCTTTTTTAATGTCTAGGATGACTTTTCGTTCAAAAAAATTGTCAATATTTTATATAATGCTGAAAATGTAATTAATTAATGCAATATAAAAGCATGATTCTGCAGTACCGAAGCATTGAAGCCAAACTTCTGCTGTTAGGTAACTAATAATTTGACCCATTAGGCAATATGCACCAGTGAACCAAAAGCGAGTCACTGTGTCGATATCTTTGACCTTCTAGTACACTTTTGCGGCAAGATTTGTAGATACCGAATTAATAACGAAAATGTCTTGAAATTTAGGTGTAGTTTGACAAAGCTACTAATAAAAGTTTTAGTATTTTGATAAAAATTGATCAAATATATTATTGAAAAATTGATAAAAATTATGAATCATATGAAATGTGTGGTTAAGATTAATTGTTGTCTGACCTCAACCTTTTAACAATTTTTTTAAAATTTTCACAAATAAGCACTTTGTTCATTATAGTGTTCTTTCTACACGTCAAAAATACATGCTCCTAGTGCATGTTTAATATACAATGTAGTCCTACCCGTAACCTTATCGTAGATATTTTAATCTGAATAGTACTATTTAATAGAATTGGACGAGACAACTTAAAAATCTTATTACGATTAGTTAAAGAAATCCTGTGCATTTGTGTCCACACCCAAGTGGCAAAGATGCTCTACAATTCAAATTTGGTCTCCTAGCATTAGGATTCTACGATGCTCGAGCATAGAGGGAGAAAGCAAGGTTCCTTAAAGGAAAAGTTATTCCATACTTTTTAATTTTATTTAGCCCATATTTTTCGTTCTTTAAAACAAAATTTTTTAATTCTCATACTCATTTTCAATCAAACGTTATCACAATAAAATATTTAAAAAAAAAATCATACTTTTTTTTTTATCACGCATTATCTAAAAATTACTATTCAAAATATCATTTTTTTTTCTCAATAATACCCATCGAACTGGGACTTAGTCTAAGATTAAAGATTTTCACATAGAATCTTTATGAATTGTCTCTCTCTTTTTGACAATCTTCACTTTTCTCTCTAAAAGCAATAAATTTGGCCAATGTTTGGTGTACAGTAAAAGTTGTTAAAAATTTTCAAGTTAAAGTTTTAACAATTAATTTTAACAATATTTCAGGAGGCTCGTAACTTTTCAATAAGATATTTCATTTTCTTTTGTCAAAATTTACTAAAATTCTACGTGGGCCTAATTTGAAACATGTTCATGGCCTTGGGGTTTTGATTATACACGAAATTAAAGGCATAGTTAGGACAAAAGAACCGTTGAAAAGGGCTACGAGTCACATGCTTTTCTAAGAGGGGAAAAAAAAAAAAGATTCAAATATTGGATACTTCTATGAAATTTCCCATCACTTATTTCACTCAAATACTAGTCTAAATAAGGGGCCTATTTTTTGGACATGGCTCGATTATTCCAATGACATCTTTCGTCATTCCTAGAACAATTCAATTGACCCAAAGAAATTCTTATTCAACAGACGTAGGTGGAATGCAATTTTTCCAACAAGAAAAGGTTCTTGAATTTTCTCGTACCCTGGTTCTATGCAGTGCATCCACCCCTTAATGATATAGGTTGAAAATAAAAAAACCATG
The DNA here is from genome assembly GCA_903798345.1 of Fraxinus anomala. Classification (NCBI taxonomy): domain Eukaryota; kingdom Viridiplantae; phylum Streptophyta; class Magnoliopsida; order Lamiales; family Oleaceae; genus Fraxinus; species Fraxinus anomala. The sequence continues at coordinate 9,627 of CAIGRN010131807.1, forward strand.
AAAACCAAAGCCCCCGCGAACGACGGCCAACGAACCGCCTAGAGGTTCGTGGTAACTACTTTTCTTTTCGCTTCTTGTGGACATTGGCCGTATGGTTTCTTGATTTTCTATCGATTTGAAAATTATACGTGAAAGTTAATACGTTGAAAAAAGATCAAATTAGGTACATTTTGGCACCTTATGATAACTTTATATGTATTTTCGTAAGGTAGTAGTAATGGAATAAATTTACATATAATAAGGTAGGTAGTAAATTTTACTCTAGAAGTTGATGTATAATTAATTCATAATTTATTGTTTTAAGGTATAAAAGATTTACCAATGAAGAAGAAACAAGAAAATAATTTGGATCGAACCTTAATCCTTGCAAGAGCAACAAAAACAAATGAAATCGGATATAAGCAAAGCAAACACGCATATGTTTAGTAATTCATCTTCAATTACTAACATAGACAAAAATGGTGGTTGGCATCATCCGGTATTTAATTCCATTTGCTCCCATAGTTTTTATCTCTCACTGTTAGCATCGACCAAGTAGATTGGAATTAAAAATAATAATAATAAAAAAAAGAGGTTAAGTGTTAGCATCGACCGGCAGGTTACCCAAAAAAAATAATAATAATAAAAAATGAGGTAGAAGACAAGGTCAAGTCGTGGTCTAAGATATGACAATACGTGAAAGCATAAAACAACTAACAAGTGCAAAATTAATAGTGCAAGATAGTGAAACAGACTTGAACTCAAAACATTATAGCCAACGGTTTAGAACACGATTTATTATAAATAGAAAAAAAATTATTATATCATTGTTGACTAATGAAACCAGAAGAATCAGAACATACATGAAAAAGACATTTCCTGAATTAATCATTAATATGTAAATTCATCTGCATTAGCAATACGCTGCTGGTTTTCATAAAATTCAGTTTAGAGTTGTTAGTTTCAATTACAATTTCAAGGGGCGCAGCAAAGGGTTTCTAATTTTAGGTTTTATGACAGAAATTCATGTTTTTGCATGGCACAGTCAGCTGAGAATTTTATGTATTTTAAAAACATGTGAAAATTCGACTCTATATGCTAAAATTATAATGGAAAAAGAGAGAGAGAAGAAGAAGAAGAAATTATAAGGGCATATTTGTGCAAATATTGGACAAAACTCAGTAGTACAATACATAAGATTTTAAATATTTTATTTTCTTTAATATTGTCGTGTCGTGCCCATCGACCTTTCCATTTTTCCAAAATATCTCTTGCCATCTTCGATGAACATCATTACCAATATCTCTTAACATTTAGGGATTGCTAAAATTTGTTGATGGAAAATTATAATGGGGAAAAAAAAGGAGGAGGAAGAAGAAGAAGAAAAAAATTTGCGTAATTTTTACCATTTTTTAAAGAATATTTTTCAAAATTTCAAGATATTTTGCCCAAATATCTTTTTGATAGCTGTCTGAATAAAGGCATGATTATTAGTTAGTTGTATTTTGTATTTTTTTTGATAGTGAGTGTCCACATTTGACGATTAATCCTGGAGTTTGCGATCCGACCCCTCATCACACAGACCAGGTAAACCGCGGAATGTGCCCCAACTAGCCAACCCCTTTATATACACACTCTTATGGAATGGTAATTTATAAATGGAATTATGTATGAATTTGGTAGAAAAAATTATAAATCTTCCTTATTTTACTAAGTCTTACTATGTTTTTATACTTTAATGGTAGAAATCTATATTATTAAATGGGATTTTCTAATAGAAGTTTTTTTTTTTTTTTTTGGTACGAAGTCCTTATTCTATCTCAAGTTTCGTAGGCCTAAAAAACCATGACCAAGAGGATCATGGATGAGGTTTTTACACACATAAAAAAAATAATAATAATAAAATAAAAAATGGAAGGTATTTTTACTAGACGCCCATCAACCTATTCAAGCTACAAAATTATTTTTATACCGATCTTAAGTCTCAACAATTTAGGGAAAAGGGACCAATTGAACTAAGTCTACGTTTGATTTAGATAAAAATTAGATTTTTAATAAATTTTGATTAAAAAATTATGAAATATGTGGTTAAAAAATAATAAAAGTTGTGGATCTTATAAAATATATTGTTAAAATTATGATTTCTTTGAAAAACGTTTTGATTTTTTTTTTTTTTTTTTAAAGTGCATTTTAAAATTATAATTTTGCACGGAATATTCATAACAATTTGTTAATGGTAAATTCCAAGGGAGTAAGATAAAAAATACTAACATATAAAAGTTTGTATTAACCCTCTAACACAATGTTGACATTTTAGATTGGGTGAGTTCTAACATGGAATTATTGGTTCAAACCACCAATTTATTGAACGGCACAAGTTTTAAATTTTGATGAGAAATATGAATCAAGCCTATATGTGAAATGGCTTGTTGAAATATTTTAATGATATGCATATGAGTCTCTCTAATAATTTAAGTGTTTAGATTAAATGATTTAACATATTTGAAACAAAAGTAATTTAAAAGAAAAGTTTTTGAAACATCAAATGGTTCAATCTGTCTAGAAGCTCAAATGCCGAGCCATCAAATTCGAATATCGAAATTCGAAATAACAAGTCACAATTAAGAAACTTCAATATCCACACGTTTGAAACAAAATAATTTGACTACAAGTCATATTTCTAACTCTAGAAGAGAATATAGAAAATGGATCAAAAGGAAAATTGTAGCAGCGATCCTTAATCTTTTCAATTTTTGCAGACTTTACATTAACTTTCATTTTGTACCAATGAAGGTCCAAAGTCTTTCATAAATATACAGCTGGAGTCCAAATGAAAACGTCCATTTGACCATTAGTTGACCAATAAAATTGATTTTGATCAAATCTAAAATGGACAAAATGATAAATTCATTATTTTTTCAAATAAAACAATTTAAAAAAAAAAAAACATAATAAATGGATCTGTTCATCTCCCATCCCCCATCCCCCCTACTTCACCCCACCAAAACTGAATCAGGACCAGCCCTTGCCTCCTCCTTCTTCCACAGTCACTCTCCGCCGCTACAACCTTCGCCTTCCCCACCAATTTCCATTTCCACCTCCATCCCAAAACAAAACCACTTGCTCTTCCACAGCCACAATCCATCGCTATCACTCTCCGCCGCCACAGCCTTCGCCTTCCCTACCAATTTCCACCCCCATCCCAAAACAAAACCAATTGCTCTTCCACAGCCACAACCCGCCGCTGCCACTCTCCGCCTCCGCCTTCCCCACCAATTCCCACCTCCACTTCCATCCCAAAACAAAACAAATTGAAACCTATCATACCAAAAGCTCGATTATCAACCACTTTCATCACCCAATTTTAATCATTATATCAAACACCTCATAGGCATACACCAATCTTCCATTTTGACAGAATGAATTGTTCAATGTAGTGAATGCAGCAATATTGGGTTGGAACCCATTCTTCTTGCAGTAACTAGTTACCAAAATTGAGTATGTGCAATTATCATGGGCTAAATCGACATATGATAATTTAGACTTTAATTTAGACNTTGACAGAATGAATTGTTCAATGTAGTGAATGCAGCAATATTGGGTTGGAACCCATTCTTCTTGCAGTAACTAGTTACCAAAATTGAGTATGTGCAATTATCATGGGCTAAATCGACATATGATAATTTAGACTTTAATTTAGACGCTAATTTAAACTTATTGCTGTGACCAGAGCCATAAGAAAATGGTTGAATTCTAAAATGGTCGGTAATCTGCCACCTCTTTTGAATTTATTCACAACCTCATTTTTTTTAGAGGTGAGAACTGCTGTAACTATTTCTAGAAAATCTTGTAACTCTTGGGAAAAAATGAGGTACCTTTTGGGCTTTGAGTAGAGGTAGGAAATGTTGTAGAAATAAGAAAACTATCTTTTCGTGACCTGTTGTTGGTGCGGTGAAAGGTGTGGTGGTCGTGGTGGCGGTCCCAAATGGAGATAAGTGCACCGGAAAAGTTTTGGCGGTCGTGACAGTGGGCGTTGGTGGCTCTGGTTTTTTGTTTGGGTAGGAGGAGTGGGGATGTGGTGGTGAAGGAGTTGAATACTTTTTTTCTTCTTTTTTAGTTATTTTAATTGTTTTATGGGGTTAAATAGCAAAGTTACCCTTTTACCCTTTCAATTTGGTCAAATAGATGTTTTCCATTCATTTGGACTCTAACTGCATATTTATGAAAGATTTGGGACCTTCGTTGGCATAAAATGAAGATTAAGATAAAGTCTACAAAAATTGAAAAGATTAGGGACCGATATTGCAACTTTCCCCCCCAAAAGATTCCGAAAAAGTACTTGAAAAGTGTATACAAACCGGCCAGTGTTAAGTCTTGAGAGGGGGATTAATGTACAAGAAAAGCCGGAAAAAAAGTAGCGATTCTTCGTCCCTTATGTCTGTGAAGTTACTTATAAATTGTCCACAACTTCCGTCTGTAAATTGTGTGTTCAATTAGAGAATTAGTGCGCGTCTTTTCCAACTATCTTTCTCTTCATAAGCTAGACCAGACCGCATCCCATCCCACCCCATACGGCCATACCCTCCTCTGTTCTCCCCAACTTCATTGCCATTAGACTCCCAGTCTTCTCCAGGTACTTCACTTATATGTTTTGTGAGTCGGGATTATCAAGTACTCGATACAATGATTTTATGAGACATTACATATGTGAATGCAGATTGCAGAAAAAGAGTGAAATGACCAACCAAAATTTTGTTATTTCTGATGCAAGATCAGGCCTTACAATGGTAATTGCAGTTGCTGTGTCGGAATCCAATCTATACTCAACCGCCATGCCTAAGCCACTGGTCGCAACAAATGGCTACTTTCCAAGAAAAAAGTTGATTAAAAAGCGTGAAACTAATGGAGGAGGAGGCAAGATTAATGCCTTTACTGATTCAATGCGGGCTTCTTCGCCAACTCGTAGAGCCACTGAAACTGAAGATCAAAATTCTTGGATTGTAAGCATCATCAACTCTACTTAAATTATAAGCACTTATCTTCAAAATAAGTTATTATTTGCCTGATAATATATGCTTAAACAGATTCGTCATCCATCGGCTTTAAGCATGTTCGAGGATATCATGAATACTTCAAAAGGAAAGGAAATAGTGGTGTTTCTTGATTACGATGGTACATTATCACCCATTGTCGAGGATCCTGATCGTGCTTTCATGACTAATGAGGTTAACTAATTTCTTCATTAAGCAAATCTCTACTTATAATTCATTCCAACTTATTTTCATTAATCCTCTCCCTCTCTCTCTCTCTCTCTCTCCATTTTGTATTATAATCAGATGAGAGAAGCAGTAAGAGATGTAGCCAAATTTTTCCCCACAGCCATTGTAAGTGGAAGGTGCAGAGCCAAAGTGTATAATTTTGTGAAATTATCAGAGCTTTATTATGCAGGGAGTCATGGAATGGACATCATGGGACCAACGGAAGGACACAAAATACAAAGAAAAGTTAGTTTTCATCGCTCGTAATGGTCCATTCAGTACTATACATTTTGTTGCATAATTTTTTCATATTTTGATTTTTTTTATATACCTGTTTAGGGAAATCAACCTGTCTTCTGCCAGCCTGCCAGAGAATTTTTGCCAATGATTGATGAGGTAGGTTTCTATCCATTTCACTCTCATAGGAAATTCCAAAATTTTATTACCACAGT
>CAIGRN010131824.1:0-24768 GCA_903798345.1 Fraxinus anomala
CAACATTGGAGCCCAACTCCATATCATCCTTTTTAGACCTGGGTGACAAGTTCCCCGCGTTCTGTGCGAGTGATAAGCGCATCTGGAAGACAGTCGCATCACTTATGTAGATGCGTTAAGGACCCAACGAGATACTTCGCAATTTCATGACCAGGTTTAATAAGGAAAGACTAATGATCCCTGATTTACATATCACAACTGCAGTTTCTGCTCTAAAATATGCCATAAGATGTGAGGCGTTTAAGATGCCTCTGTTAAAGACCCCTCCCAAGTCAATAATTGACCTACTTACCCCGGTTGAAAAATACATTAACATGGAGGAGACCATGTCTCCAAGAAGAGATGCCCCGCCATTAAAGAAGCCCAATCTTAAGAGGCTGCATGAGTCTAGCCAACATCCAGATCCTTTCCGAAGCAAGCTAAGGCAAGACCCATCTCCAACATATTTCACTCACTTGAACACCACCAAGTCTAATATTTTGATGAAAATTAAAGACCTTAAAGAGTTGAAGTGGCCTCCTAGACTACGGGCTCCTCCCGAAGCCTGTGACAAAAGCAAGTACTGCGACTTTCATCGAAATCATGGACATACGACCGAAGGATACTTCGCCCTGAAGCAGGAGATCGAGGTTCTCATCAAGAGGTATTTCCTGGGCACTTATGTCAGTCATGACAAACAACAGCGAAATTGTCGAAGTAAGGAAAATGTTCTTGAAGATAGGGGGGATAAGTAACCAACTGCAAGCACTATCAATATCTTAGTCGGGATGACCTCTGGAGGGGACTCCAACAGCGGAAGTAAGCAGTACACCAGGCAATATCCCTCGATCTCAAGTATGGATCTTGGTAAGGTTGAAGAAATCACTTTCAGATCAAAGGACTTAGAGGGCATGCATTTTCCTCATGACGACGCCTTAGTTATATCAGTGATCATTGCTAACTTTGAGGTAAGGAGAATTTTGGTGGATAATGGAAGCACAGCTAATGTACTGTCACATGAGGCTTTCGTTCAGATGGATATTTCAGCTGAGCAGCTCAAGCCAGTCAAACCTCCCTTCAGGGTTTCGGAGGCGTTGTCGTTATTTCGGAAGGCATTGTTGGGTTGCCTCTCACCTTAGGGTCAGAAGGGAGGTAGGTAACGCATATCACCACTTTTCAAATAGTTCGTGTTCCTATGGCCTACAACGCCATACTTGGAAGGCCCTTGCTAAATATAATCAAGGCAATTGTTTCAACTTTTCACCGGTAGTGAAATATCCTACGAATAATGAGGTCAAGGCAGTTCGAGGAAGTCAAGCAGTGGCCGGACTTCTAACATAACACAAACACCTTGTATGACAAGAATAATGACTACATGAAGTTGGATCCTTTTAGAACTCCATCTCCAATACCTATAAATACATGACCCAACCTCATTATTCAGGTATATTTTTTATTAATATTCCATCATACAATCTCTTACACGGTTCCTCTTTCCGACTTAATTATCGGAGGGGAGACGAGGACATATCTCGACGCCTTTGTTTCAGGTATCGAAGACCAGATCGTGCGGAGTTCAATCAGTCAATTCGAGTTCATTCAGGTGCGAGTTTTTGGTAGTATCAATATATATATATGTCAAATATATGATTTTAAAAATTTGAAAGTTGAGAAATAGTATATAGTAAAAATCTAATAAATGAATTTTTCCCAGAAGTGGAATCCTTTTAATCAAATTTTCAATTTTTAAACCAAATTCCAACGTGGGGTTCTATTTCAATCCTTGTTACTCTAGGCCCATCAATAATCGGAAATATTATTAATGAAATCCGGAAACAACACACCCTTGTTTGAGCCCCATTTGATCAAAAATTTATTTTTTCAAAACTCATTTTCAACTACATTCTTTAATAAAATAATATTATACGTAAATCGAAAAAAATTTCTTCATTTTTAACCACACATTCTCCAAAAATCACTATTAAAAAATACATTTTCTTTCAAAATAAGGCTCAAAGAGGGGCATAGTTTGTAAACTAAGTTTGTCAACCTAGTTTATACGAGTAACATAATTCTTCCCCCATATTATACCTCTCCGGTTAAAAGTAGGATTTCTCTCTTTTTGCTAACTTCATTAGTAGGGTTTTTCAAAATCGAGGCGTATTTGAACATAAGAAGCACAAGTAGGGTTTCAAAATCAACATTTTTTCCTATCGAGCTCCATGATGTGGCAACATCTTTCGGAGGATGAACCATTACTAGTAATGGTGATGTAGATTTATTAGTTGAATCCAGATTATTATAATAGGTTTATGTTGGATGATATGGCTAAGTAATTGGGGTATACTCGTGTAAGATGGGGAAATGTATGAGAGATGAATTTTTCTTTGAATGGGATTATGCGTTGTGCAGGTGAAGGAGGTGGTGGTTGCAGAGTTTTTGAGGAAGAATCACGCTATTTGTATGGCTAGACTAATTTTATGGGGAAATTATAGAATAAAAAGCACAAATTCTCGAATAATCAGTAGTCACCATAAAAAATTATCGTCTTTCTCAAACAACATAAGAAACTGATAAAGAATGATTGAAAATGCTTGTTGTATACATTACCATTTACAGATTCTTAAGATTGATGAGGTGATACAAAGAAAGTTGGGGAATTTATTTATTTTTATTTGGTTGGTGAGATTTTGAATCACTTAAATCTCGTGCACATCACCTGTTGGTAAATAAATCTCTAAATTATGATGTACATGTAACACAACTGAAAAATGAATATACTCCCTCTAGCTTAGTTGTGCATCATTTCCTCTAATTCTGGTCTCCAATTTGATGACAAGGATATCATAATCAAGGTTCTTTTAAATGGACTTTAGAGTACTGATTGGAACATTTTGTCATTCTTTAAATTGGTCAAGTTTTGGTCAGTGGCGATTTATGGGTCAATTGACGAGGCTTTGAATAGAAATCGTTCGAGGGACATTACACTATATATTAATTTATAGATTTGGCTATAGTGCTGTGAAAAAAAACTTTGTTTTGAAACTCTAGTGCAATTTATCCAATAATTAAGGGAATAATTGTAACGTTTGACTTTTAGTAGAGTTTAAATGATATCGATCTATTAAAAGTGTAACATTATCTAATATTTAAAAATATATTCAAAATTTATTGGACTTGTACCTTGTTTGAGCTCCATTATAATTAGATTTTTACAAAAAAATGTAATTTTGTAATATTTATTTTTTGAAGAATGAGTGATTTAATTGAAAAACGTGTTATTGAAAAGAAGGGAAATAATATATATTTTTAAATTAACAAGGGCGTACTAATGTTCCCTACTTTGATGGATGGAAAAAGTAGAAAATTTACCCCTCCACGTGTTTGGTGTACACTACAAAGTTCCAAAGATCCCACGTGCGCGTCACGTGCATGCGGCCTCGTTCAAATTTCAACGCCCGTGGGATTACGTGTTAATTACGTGGGACCCACGTGAGAACTGAGTTTTGAAGTTGAATTAAGTTTTCATCTGACACGTGGTGGTCCTGGCGTTCATTAACTATCTACCCAATGAAATTGTTGTGACTGATTTGCCCCTGGAACAGATTTTCTTCTTTTACTAGAAGAATAATACTTAGGAAAAGAAAAAAAATGATTAAAGAAACTGAAGCGCCTTTCTTCTATAACAGGCGTGGTTTAATTTTATATTAAAATACTGCAAAAAGTGTTTCTTGTTTAGTAATTTTAATTAGAATTATACAAAAATGAATATGAGTACAAGAAATAAAATTAATTTCCTTTATTCAACAAGCCGAGCAAGAAATCAAGATAAGAATATAATAGACATGTAAAAAACTAAACTTCAAAAAATACGTACACACAATGAAGGGACACATTCTTACCAATACGCGTCTTCAAATCCAATGAAAGAAATGGGATGATTGCGGAGTTCAACTTGTTTGTTGGTGACTATTTAGTCCCTGTTTGTTTCTCATTTTATGTGTAAAAGTAGAAAAAATGCAACCGTTGTCATTGAAAATATGTGAGGAGTTAGTCAGATGTTGCGGTTGGATGAGGTCCACTAACGGTTGAATTTCTTCTAAAAATGAGGAATTGATGGGAAACAAACAGAACTTTAATAATTTGAGAATGACTATCTATTCATTATTTGGAGTCATCAAGTAAGACGTTGATTCATGTAAAGTTGAAAGGAAATATGAATATCTTGTCTTTTGTTGGAGATGAACTGTCATGTACGTGATCTTGATATTATTCGATATTTTTGAATTACTCAATGACGGAAAAGAAAAAGTCCACTAATGTGAAATATTTTGCTTCACCAACTTCCACGTAGATCTAGTGATAGACGATAATCATCAATTTTATCAACATGTGAGTGATGGTGTGGATAGCATTAGTGAAATTTCAAAGTCAAAATGATTGCAAGCAACAAATAGAAAGTGGTCAAGAGATAAATTTGCGTGTCTATTTTTATTTCACAATTGGATGAGGATTTTTTAGCTCAATATACTTCCACTTGATAGAAAAGCAAGATTTTAGACTTCCAACTTTTATCCATTCAAGTTAATAAATAATCAAATTGTTAAAAACAAAGAAAAGTTACTAGGCAGACTTGCACTAAGGGAATAATTTCAATTGGCCGGCTATGGATTAAGGTTTAGTGAATTGGTGGAATATTTATTGGTGCCACATTGAAATAGCACTATATCATACAAGTTTCCTATAACACTATTACATTCTAATTTACAATCTTGTTCAAATATTTACAATTTGACAAGTGATCGTAAAATAGGAACAATTCAACAAGAAGTCATGACACGGAGAACGAGATTAATAAAAAAAATTCTAATTTTTGACCACCTATGATACCAGCTTATGATATACGAGATCATTCGCTATAGTTGTATGACTTTTCATATGAAATTCATGCTATTGATATAAAAAAACTCACATATACTAGTGGCATATTATTATTCTTCTTTCCATTTTATCCTCTATATAAAATATATAACATGATTGTCTAGGTTAAATCTCTAGTCACTATATCGTCCATTGACTTTACAATAGTCGATGTTTGTTTCAGTTATAATTTGGGAGGACGAAGGGAAATCAACATAACAATTCACTTTGGACTCCTTAAAGATAAATTTGTATTTTGTAATTGAGCAATGCTATTTCGCTCTACGAGTGTTTAATATAAATCTACTATGACAATAATCCTATTGTTACATAGATATGTTAAGCACCCGTGAATTTAAATAGCATTGTTCTTTGTGATTGGATGGGGACAGGGCCATTTATACCACTTGTTAGCCTATTGTGTTTTGACCAAAAAATAAAGAATTTGGAACTTACTTTTCATCCATTCAAGTTAATTAATGATTAAATTGTTAAAACCAAAAAAAGTTACTAGGCAGACCTGCACTAGGAGTTTAACTTGAATGTCGGCTATTGAATAATGTTAACTAATGAATTTAAATTGTAGTGGTTTAACTTTTTGACTTGTTTATTTTGGCAACTTGCTGAGTGAGTTAGTGTACAAAGGTTGGCATTAAGCACAATTAACCATGGTTAATGACAAAAGCAATAATTTAATCTTCGTGCCATGTTTTGTAAGGTCATGTTGGACACCATTTATATTATTTCTATATGATTTAATTTAATAACAATAAATATTGTATTGTTAACATTCAAAAGATAAGTGCATTGTATAGTTGTCATTAATTTACTGTTAATCACTTGTCGATTCTCCACAAAAAAATAATGTTGTTACCGGCCTTTGGAGGCTCTCCACCTCGTCCATCCACCTCATCCGCCACGTGTTGGACGAACTAATCTGGTGTTGTCACGTGGCAGACGAACTGAATTTATGTCGGACGAACTGATTCCATGATTCCGACTTGAAACATCATCGCCCCACTTGGTAGGAGAACCAAACTCATTCGTCATTCACGGCGGATGCAAAGGCCCGTACTCCGCAGTCATTGCAGTTCACAATCCGCCTCGCCACACCTCTACCAAGATATTTTATGAGGAGTTCTCTCCAAAATCAAGTCCTTGACTGATTGAGGAGACGTGTGGCAAACTATAAATAATTAGCTCAGTTGCTATGTTAGAAGTTATTTAATGCAAGTCAACTTATGGATTGACGGATTGACGCCTATGAAAGGACGACCCATCTGGGATCTGAAGCCACGTATCCCCCCATCTAGTGGATCTCCTCTTCACTTCTCTAGTATAAATATCGCCACACTATGGTAAGACATGGGTTCCCATTCTAATCTTGACATTCTAGTCTTTCAACTCTAAGGAGCATTTCACTATATTTACACACATTCTCAATCACGATTCGGCGACCACTTCACCGTCGGGTACCACTTTTCGATTGACTAAAATACTGACTTGACCGTCAGAGTAATCGTGGTCACTTCCACCCCTACCGAAAAGACCACGAGTGATTAACGGTGTGCTACAGTGCGCAGGGAAGAGTATACGTGAAGACTTATTCTGTTGGTCACGTGTCAGAGCCATTTTTCGAGGTCAACAAATATATTGTAGTGTAAAAATTCATATTAATTTTCAATTTCATTAACTTGAATCTTAGTTAGTGTCACTCACCTTCACTTTTCAATAATCATCATATATAAACCACCCATTGACATTTTCAAAAAATAAATATATTGAGAAAATTCATAATATTTTCAGCTTGGTCGATAATTGTCACTTCGCACACTTGCCACTCACTAATGACTGTCATCATTGATTGATTACATCTTATTAATGTGTTTGGCAAGAGAATTTTTGGTCTTGTACTCTTGCTTCTACAAAATAAACTATTTACATTTTAGTAATATTACAATTTACATTTAATCCCTGTTTGAAACTCTTTTTTTTTCTCATTCTTCATTTCAGCTACATATTCTATCAATAAAATAATATTACGCATAAATTAAAAAATTCTCCTTAATTTTTAACCACACAATCTATTTTTTCACTAAAAATGGGTGTCAAACATGGGTTTAATACAGTTGAAAGAAGTCAAAAATAAGCCAAACATTCCTGTTTGATTTTAGTTTAAAAAGTAGATAAAATTTAAAGTCAAAATCAACAATTAATTTTAGAATAATGTTTTCTAGCACCGCCGATGTTAAATCACATGTTTATGTGGCATTATGTGATGTGTTCATTTAAATGTGAAATTAATAATTCATTTAATTGAACATATCATTTAATGCTATTAATGTTGCCACCTAATCTGATATACTGTGATTGTGTTTGAGCCACATTATTTTTGAAAAATGTATTTTGGAATAGTAGATTGATGGAGAATGTGTGGATGAAAAAAAGAAAAAATTATTGATGTGATGGAAAATATTATTTTATTGAATAATGTTTGGCTGAAAATGAGTAGAATAATGAGAATAAAAAAAATAACGTGACTCAAACGTGGGCTAAATAACATTGTCCTTAATTTTAATTATTAAACTCCATAACTTTCATCAATTTTTATTAAAATTTACTAAAAATTTAACTTTTAGTAAAATCAAACGGGAGGCTTAATACTTTAATTGCTAATTTTGTCCATTACAAGATATCAAATATTCTCCACATAATAATATTTTTAAATTAGAAAAAAGAATTTTTTCACAAATGTAGAAAAATGGAGGGTATTCTTGGGCATTCTACATCACAAATGGATTAAATTTTGGTGGTTATATTATCACCACTTATTTGATACACAATATTTTAACTGTAGTTAAACTCCTTAATTTTTGCTCATTGTTGCAATTATTTTCTTAACTTTCTCTCGTCGAATTTTTATCTTTAACTTTTCATTATTAGTACGTCTCGTCATTGATAATGATTTATATCAAAATATTTTATTTTTATATCTCTAAATGAGAGAAAAATATTTTTTAGTACTTTTTACTTATTTATTTGTTAAAAATATAATGAAAAAAAAAGTTGTTTTACCCTATTCAATCGTCTTTTGAACGTAAAAATGTTATCAAATATAAAATGTATTAACTAATGAGAAGTTTGAGAATAAAAATAACATGAAAAGCCATTAGGGATATAAGTAATACAATGAACAAAAATTAATAACCTTTTAAGTATAATTAAAAAGTGGTGTGAATATAATTTACCCATTAAAATTTCTTAATTAATTGATCTCAACTTTCTTCCTTAACCGAGGGTCCGAGACAAATAGAGCGACGTTTGGAGTGAAATATGAATTAAAGCATTGATGAAAATTTAGACAATTACAAGTCTATAATCATTTTTTCCTCTCTCTATATATACATACGCATACAAATATACACTCCTACATCACATAGCTTCATATATTTAATATTCTTAATTTTTAGCTCTGCATATGCGTAAATGGAATTCTAAGAGCTTTCAATTTCAGTCTGAACTTTTCTCCGCACAGTAAAACATAAAGGGTAAGTTTTTTTCTTTTATACAAAATCCCGATAAGGGTTTCCGAGATTTGGGAATCTTAGTTAAAATCTAGTTAAAAATTCCCAATAAAGATTGCTACTTTTTGCTGTTTTATTATTGCCTTTCGTTTTTCTAAGTGAATAAACTGTCTCTGAGTTTTAGTTGTAAGTAAATTTTTTGCTTAGTCAAATATGCATGACTAAAGCTTTCGATAAAAAAAAATAAAAAATGGATGAACTTGCTTATATTCTGTTAAGAATTAGTGTAATCATCTCTTTGTTAAGTTCCTGATTGTGGCATAAGTTTGGTTGAAAATCTTTTGGTAATTATTGGATTTTCGTAGTCTATATTCTCAGTGGAATGGCACTGGATTTTGGTTTGCTTTTACAAATCGAATTTGGACTCAATTTATAAAATTCTATAATCTGGTATTAAGATGGGTGAAAAATTGTTAGTCTTTCATTTGTGTCGTTCCTAACAATTTTGTAGCTTCTAATACTTCAAGCATCTATTTGTTTTGACTTGTATTGAGTATTCAAATTGACATAGATGGCCAACCTACCAGCTACAGATGTAGAAGCTTTGACTAATTAGTGTTTGATTTTTCTAATACACTGCTCTCCAGTTTGTGTAAGAGAAAGTGATCTTCTTGTGTTGATTATTGATACTTAACTCTGTCTTATTTCGTTTTAATTCATTGTACCTTTTTTAATACTTTGGTTGCTAAAAGAGATAGTTTTGGTAATTGATTGTACAGTCAGATTGATGATTTAGGTTACTAAATATTTGGGAGAGAGTCAATGATAATGCTTACTCTAGCTAAAAATGATGACCGGCATCTAGAAACACCAGTATGTAACATCTCATCCTCAACATCCTACATGCAGCCTTGGTGGCGGGTTTTTGGAAACAGTAGCATGCCTTCTTCAGGGGAACATGCCAATGATGATGGTGCTTCTAAAGGAAATAAAACCAATGTGGCTCCGCAATCTGGTAGTTTACTTTTCTATGCTTCACCTCACCTTATGTCATGCCATTTGATTTATCATATAAACTTTGGTGCCAAGAGAAATTTAGATAGTTTAATGAGTTTACAACTCTCCAAAATCTTCTCCTCTGTGATCTTTACTTGTTCTTCTTGAGTATATAAATTAGATTTATACTTCATAAACAGTGTTTTACTTTTGTCTTGTAATTTGACACAGTGGGAAATTCCAGCATCGCCATTTCTCGCACATAATCATTTTTGATCGTCTCACCTATTTTAGGACTGTAGTCTAAAATATATAGTTAGATGGTGAAAGTAAAAAATATGTGCTTAACTAATCCATGACCATCAAACATAGTCATCTTGAAGTTGTTTGTAGTTGCGTATGGATCTCTTCACTTGTCAAAGAACAACATAAATATTTCCCGTCTTTTCATATTGGATAACCACAAATAATTCAGCATTTGATTTTTCTAATTTCATTTTGATTTTGTGGTAACAATCAAATTTAGGGTATTAGGTCAACCATTTATCTCCCACACTGAAGCTTGTTACAGATGAATAAAGGAGCTTACAAGGTAAACTGAAACCACATTTTGAACTCCCTATATTTAATATCCGAAGTTCCAAGGTTATGTTAATGGTACAGAACTTGGTGGAAAACTTTTGGTATTTGATTTATTGGACTTTAAAGTCTATCGCAAACAACCCAGTTTGCATTAGCTGCTGCAGATTAGAAAATCTTGGTCTTACCATCTCTTTACCAACCCAAATGTGGACTGCTTAATGACGTACTGCTCAAACTGCAAGGAAGAAGTTGAAAGAATGGAATCAGGAAATATCAAAGATGATATTTCTGTTATAGATTCAAATGTGAAATTCAACTTCTAGAATTTTTATCCTGAACCACTTGAAACAAAATTATATACTTACTCCTTTTAATGTTTAAATGAGGATTGTTTTGTTTATGGAAAGCAAACCTACAGCACCGATCAATATTATCCAAAAAAATGTATGTATTTTAAGAAAAGAGAACATTTAAATTCTGAAAATGAAGCAAGGTTCGTTCAGTTGAGATCACATTGAAAAACATCTAAGTGATCAATGCTTTTCTCTTGCAAATGCAAAAGGTTCTTCATGGAAAAAATGTAGTAATTTAGTTTCACTTTCGAAAATTCGTCACGATCATCTTATGATATGATCTGAAAATTGTGATATGTAAATGCTAGAGTATGATGATTTATTTTCCATGAATAAAGGATCAAAGATCCACATTGCATCCAATACGAAAAGTTATCCATTGATAGTTTTGCTTTTCCATTTTATCTGATAGTCTGTACAACAGTCAAATTTGAAGGGAGGCTATCTTTTGGGGGGAGGGGAAAGGCAGGGGTGGTCGATATAAGCAAATTTTGAGCTGAAAATATGTTTCTGTATTTAGGAATATCTCATCAAGTCACACGCTGTGATGAAATACCCAAGTTTAGGTACTTAGCTACCGTTAACATTGTGACAATATCAGCATAGTTTATGCCCTTTAACATGCTGGTATTTCATAATTCAATATTTTATTGAAACTATTTGCTTTTAGAAGAGTCCAAGCATGGTTCAGTCAACTGCAATTTACTGATTTCATCATTATGTCAATTATGATGTTTGTTTGAATACATATTTATTTTGAGGCACAAGGGGCTGGGCGGGAATTGATGCTGAGCATCATTGAACATGGGGTGAGCCTATTGCGTAAGAGGGTTGGCCCCCGAATGAATAGTGCTTGGGGTGGATTCTCTAACCCGAGTCTAATCCTAGGCGATGTACCATTTGATTGCGTCTTTCTATCAGCTACAACTTTTGGGAAGAGTGGAATCTTCCTACATTAGTTGGTATCAAAGTTGAAAAAGTTGAGTGTTCGATTCTCCAAGGAGGGGAAATAATGCCATGTATCACAAAATATGGGGTGGGCCTATTGTACAAGGGGCTTGGTTCCCAAACAATTAGTGCTTGGGGCGGATTCTTGGGTCGATCATAGGTGATTTAGGGTTTGATTGTGCATCTCCTATCAACTATAGCTTTTGGAAAAAGTGGTTGCATCTCCCTACATTAGGAATGAACAATGAGTGTGGCAAGGGACCATGGGAATCACAATGCTTTGTCTACTTTTATACTTCCACAAGTTGTGACAATCAGATTTTGACTAGGAAGGGAAAAGGCTTAAGGAAGTGTTGTATGTCCTATTAGCCCAACCATATAGCCTTCTAATGTAGATCACGCCTTCTCCCTTCTATTCTTTGATATTTAATTTGAATTGTTATATTTCCCTCAAATACGAGAAGAAAAATAAAGAACCAGAACATTGAAAAGCTGATAACCTAATCTGACCAGTTTTCATTTATCTTGGATCTATAGAAGCTATTATAGAGTTACTTGTTCCACACTGAACAAGCTAATGCTTGGAACTGAGGCAAAAACTATGAAAGCAGGGTTAAATTATTATGTTACATAGCTTTCCTAGTTTATCTTGAACTGTCTATTTTCTTTTAAATGCTCGAGTAGAAAGATCGGATATTGGGTGGGGATTGTGGATAATAGATGAATTTAACGACTTCGTGATTATGAAAATTAATCTGTGGAGATGACAATCATAGCAAGTAGAATGGCATACAGAATTTGAACAATTATTTAAATACCACTTATCCGATTTGACCAATGGACGAATATGTCAGCATACATTTCAGGTTTGTTCGAGAAATATTTTCCAATATCAGATTATGCAGGATTATACATGAAATATCCATTTTTGGTTCTCTCATTAGCTGTATGTCTCTTATGCCCAAGAGGTCTTCTTCCACTAGAAGGTTTTTTTAAGGAAACTATTTAATGCGGTATATATTCTTCATACACTGGTTGCATTTATTTAAACATACAAACATGTATCTTTTTTATTGTGTTGAAAATTTAGGATTTCTTAAAGTCATTTTTTTCTCTTTTGAAGTGCCTTTTCTCATCGCTAGTAATCGTTGAATGTTTGAAATGTTTTATAAGTGCTGTAAAAGTAATATTTAAATATGCGTGAATGTTAATTAATTTAAAATTAATGCCAAGAAATATATACGTGACAATGAAAGTTAAATCATTTATTTAATTTCAAATTAAGTAAAATTGAATGTTAATTAGCATACATGGACCTGAATAATGAAATGCATTCTTGAATGTGAAATTCTAATTAACTTATAATTAGAATGAACAATACTGAAATACATAAATGAAGATGAATATTTAGTTAAATGAATGTGAATGTTAATTAATTGAGAATTAATAATAGGGAATTCATACATTAATAAAAGCATGTAGGTGAAATGAATATGTCAATTGTCAATTTTATATGTACATTGATGATAACTAAATAGTTAATAAATTAAATACGTATTGAAAAACGAAAGTAATGTATTATTGAATAATTGAATTATAGTAGGGTTATAATCGTCTAAAAAATTATTCTCACTTGATGTGATATTTAATATATTATAGATAATATTTGCATCTATTTTTTCTTGTTTTGTCTCATAGTTGAGGGGAAATTTGATGAGGTTTTCTTATTAAATGCTAAAAATATATTTATTTGATTGAAACTCAAAAGAAGGTTACAGTGAAATGTTTGTTTGTCTAATCTGATCGTAGTGAAGATGTACTGTCAATAAAAGGGAAAGTTGGGGCAGGATGTATTTGCTACTTTTCTTTTGGCCCGATCAGAATGATGGCATTCTTGGTCAAATTATGAAGCTCAATATTTTTTGAAGAGAATAAATTTAATACATGGGTGCATATTTCCCTTGCAATTGTTTTAATAATGTCATCTTTCTGATGAGGCTCCTTGTATTTCAATGCTAATTGACTTCTTTGTTGTCTTGCTGACAAAACAAAATTGAATTGTCAGCAGTATTTTGAACTTCTACTTAGTTGTTAATTGTGAACTGCCTGTATCACTTGTTCTCCATGCCAGTGAAAAAAACCCTTGTGGTTGTAGGACATAAGATGAAAAAATAGATCAGGATACTTTCTGATGTCTTAAGAGTTCAGTGTGCAATGCTGCATATTTATTGTATGGTAACCTATCAAAAGGAAGAAATTTTATTTTACGTGGACTAAATTTGCCATTTGGCTTTATTATTTATCAGCAATCTGATATAGATTCACCATTGACGGTATTCGAAATGTGCATGGGTGTTTTGTTTTTGGGGGCGAGGGTGAAGGTGTTTTTGTTTGAAAATATGCATAACTAGTAACTGTATATTCAGTTTTCAAAATTCATTTCTGTGTGTTACATGCCTGCAGACCAACAGGGGCATATCACACAACACATTTATATATGCATGTATATTTTGTAGTTTGCAACTCAAAATGGTGGTGATGGATGTGGATTTTCAGGACTAAATGGAACTAATGGTCAAAAGAAGCAGCATCCTGATACCAATTCTCCAATGGAACTTGTTGGCCATTCAATTGTAAGATTCCTTCTCCCTCCCAATCCCAAAAATAGCTGTAAGCCATGAGAGTACTTTATGAATGCATTGTTTTTGTACTGTGCTAACATTTTAGTTTAATAAATTCAATTTTGAAGTAGATCCTTCTTTTTATATGACTAACAATTGTCCTTTTTTCCTTTTCTAATGTGAGGTCCACGGGTAGTAAACTGAAAGTGATATATTGATTTATTTACCTATCCAAAAATCTTAAGATATGTTGGGATCTCATCTGCGCTTTGTTTGCAGATGTTGACGAATCCATATACAGATTCACATTATGGGGGAGTAATGTCTTATGGGGCAATGGTAATAACAGAACTTCGTCTTCCCTGCTTACTTCCATTCCCAGCTCCCGTGTTCAGTTCGTGGATATCTGTTGTGTGAATGCAAGCATCTGCATCTTATTGAAGCAACTACCTTTCTTCTCCTGATTACCACATGCCTGAATTTGATTGTAATCATTTATTGTTTCTTTTTCGAAAGAGTCATAATTTTTCTCTTCTTTGTTTGAATTTGCGTATTAACATGGCTTGTTCTTTTTCTTTTGTGGCGGTCATAAAAAGTTTATTCAACAATTCCTAAGTTTGACATGCATCTACATTTAATAATTGAGGCCACATCTTATCCTTGTCTTCTGCAAGGGATGTCGTTCTTTGAGTTTGCAGACATTTGAAAATCAATATTGACTAACCAACTACTTCACAGAACCCTTGTTCGCCATGTCCTCTCGTGGAAGCAAGAGCTCACCTTCCTTGAAGAATGCTTTCATATTGTTAGATGTTTTTACAATCTACACATAATAAGAGTGTTTAAATTCTTATGGGATATTGCAACTGTAGTTCCCCAACCTTTAAACAAGTGAGCTCTTGGGTCCGCAACCAATTTTTTGTGGCATTTCAATTCATAACCTTCTATTTTTATTGCATTAATAGCATTTGGATCCGTTGGTGTGGAGGGTTGGGGACCCAATGCCACAAAAAGTATGTTGCAGACACAAATACTCACTTGCATGGTTTGAGGGACCTCTGGTGCTAATTTCCCAATTTCTTTCAACTGTAAATTGAAGCAGCATTTGATCCCCATGCATGAGCTGGTCATGAAACAACTTTATTATAATTAATGCTTCTTTATTGTACTAAATTGTTGTGCTAGGATTAGAAAGAACTAGTTTAAATTATGAAAATTAAAAGAGGAAAAAGAGAAGGAACTCTTACTTCTGATTGAACTCTCTCATAAATCTTTTGTGGTGGTGCCAGGGACATCCACACTTACTTGGATATCATCCAGGAAGAATGGCTCTGCCTCTAGAAATGGAAGAAGAACCTGTCTTTGTGAATGCAAAACAGTATCATGGAATCTTAAGGCGAAGACAAATTAGAGCAAAAGCCGAACTGGAAAAGAAAGCGGTAAAAATCAGGAAGGTAATAAAATGCCTCTTCCTCTCTGAATGAAAAGCCCACATTTCCAATTTATTTGTACAAGTGAAGGTCTTCTTTCCAATTTACTTGACACAGACATGTGTAAACATATATGAGCAATTCTTTTGTTTTTCCTTGAGTGTATTCAGATCTTATGAGGAATGACTGCTTGTTAATGTCTAAATGGGAAAAGATGATGATGTTAATAGGTTTTAAGTCATCTGAAAATTAGCCATTTACTTCGGTGGAATAGATGGAAGGATATTTTACGAGGCTGATGCTCTTCGGATATTTTGTGGAAATAAACCTGGTCATTTGGTGGCTTGGAAGTTCGTAGTGAACTACATAATTTATTTATTTTTTTGCCTATGGTGACATGCTGATCTTCCCAAGCATGAAATTTTGAATTTTAAATGCTTAATCATCTCCAGCTTTGCCTGATAATTTAGGAGACATTGATCCATAAAATGCTGAATGTACAAGTACAATATCTTTTGATAGATCCAGAAAATGTATAAGGGTCACATTCAAGGAGAGAGATTGAAATAGTCTCTCTCTCTCTCTCTCTCTCTCTCTCACACACACACACACACACACACACACACACACATACACACTCGCGCGCCATCTCTCTCTCTCACTCGCGCGCCATGAAATCTTCCTCACTTTCGAAGACGTAAGTACCAATTTAAGAAAGCTGAATCGTCTTCCGCAATCTTGTGGCTAGTTTCTATCAAGCTCTTGATTTTTTTTCTTTGTTACTCTCATCTGGACATTCCTTTTAAAAAAGCTTATATGGTGGTTTTCCATACATTAGTCTAAATACGTTGCATTCCTTTTTATCTTATATTCATGTAGTTATGGATACACCTGTCTCCCTATATCTGGCTTTCTATAAATTTCTTATTGGTTTCTTAGGCATTTTCTTCTGGACATCACTCTGATTTTTAGCTTAGAAAGTCTATTTTATTCCGTTCTGATGGATGCAGCCATATCTTCACGAATCTCGGCACCAGCATGCTATAAAAAGAGCAAGGGGTTCAGGTGGTCGTTTCCTCAACACAAAAGCGCTCAGCGAACAGGAGAAAAAATCCACTGCCAAGGAGCAGCCAAAATTTGACGCAATTGCTCCAACACCAACTGGTTCCACTATGGTTCCAGACATGCACAAAGAGCAATCTCTCTCAAATGGAAACAGCAATGAATATGGATTGTCTTCGTTCCATTATAAACAGTTGTCTCGGAGCGAACAGGGAAGAGGACATTTTGGTCAGGACAATTGGTGCTCCCTGGTGGAACTGTCTTCACAGAGGGCTGCCCCCAGCAAATGAGAAGTTGCCCCTTTATAATGGCAGATGGGTCTTTCCAGTATTGCTTCACCTTGGAGATTGCTGCACGTGCTCTATATAGGGTTCGAAGATGTCCAGGGCACAGGCAAAGACTGGTTTGTGACTCATCTGAAGTACTGTATTGGGGAAACTTCCCTGTGGCTTTGCTATTGTCAGGCAATTCATTCTTGGCTTGGTTACTTGTATGATCCGATAGTAGAATTTCTAGTTGAACAAATCACTGAACTTCACCTGTGTGTATCCTTGTGTTTGGGAATCTAAGAAACGAAGATGTACTACTTCACCCAGATGTGCTTTTGTGCTATAAGTTAGTTTAACAGTTCAATTTTTTTGAAGGCCAAAAGAAAATATTGCATTAATTAATGTCGCCAAGAAGCGTGGACGAAAGATAAAAAGGCAAATGACGGCCTGGGTCTATTTGATCTCCGGCAGCCTGCATCTCAACCCAGGGGTGCGGGTTTGTTTCTTATTTACTCCTTTATCCTTGACAAATTATTACCCTGCCTCCTTGCGTCGAAATCTTTTCTTTAAACCTCTTCTTAAAAATCCTACTAAAAACCCTACAATATTGTCCAACATGAACGCCAGGGATGTGGAGCTGTCATAAGAGATCATAATGGAGTGGTTGCTCTGTCGAAAGGAATTGAAGCAAGATTGTCCTCAGAAGATGCAGAGGCAGTAGCTCTTCGGGAAGGGCTCCGGTCTGCACAGAACTTGCATCACCAGGTGGCTGAGATTGAGTACGCCCCAGCTATTGATCGCTGTGTTGATTGTATTCCTTCTTTTCCTAGCGCCCCCTTTTTTTTTTTGCACTATGTTGAAATTAAAAGTCGAATTTTACCTTTTTTTCCTGGCTAAGCCAACTTTAGTTCGGTTTGACATGGTTTGGAATCTAAAAGTCAAATTATTTGGTAATATAGTCTTCATCTAGAAGTCAAATTAGTCATCAAATTGATATTTTGGCTAGTCAATTTTTGCCAAAATCCAAACCCAAAAAACCTAATAACTGTCAAGTCATCTTTCGGTTATACTTTCACTATGTCAATTCCTAACTTTTATTCTGAATTTAAAAAAATGATATCCCGTTGTCAATGACAGAATTATGGCAGTCAAGTACACAATCAATTAAAATTTCAAATCAAAGTTTAACAATTAATTTTAATCACACATTTCATCAACTTTTATCAAAATTTACAAAAAATCTGATTTTAATCTTTACCAAACAGGAGCTTATATTTATCATAATTTTTTTTTTAAATTTACACATAAAAAAATATAATATTTTTACGAAATCATATTAATAAAATATTGTTGGACGTTGACCTCTAAGTAGGACTCAGTTATTCGACAAATACATAAATAAATTAATGTAATTTTTAAATTTATAATACTATTGATGAATTTACACTTGTTTAATGCATGTAACGTCTAGACTGTTGAGATTCATCTATAATTGAATCAAGAGTTCATTTTTTTGGCAGCTTTTATTAATATGGAATACATAGTGAATATTTGAACTTGATTAATTATAAACTTCAGATTAATTATAATCTTCAAAATCAATAGAAATCATGGCTAATAAATTTCAGAGAAACTGTTGCGTTCCTGGACAGTAACTAAACGCAAAAATCTACCTCCTCAGCCAAGTATATATAGTGGGACCCACTTTTTATCGGAGAATATGAGTCGAAACAATAATAAGAATATTTCTAGCAATTGGTACTTAGCCAACTCCCTTGTAGGTGTGATTCTCACCAAGTGTTGCTGGTAAACAAGCAAAAGGGAAGTAATTAACAAGTTGATTTTCCAATTTCCTGTAGTTGAAAAATACCTGAAGGGGAAAAGTCAGGTATCATGCAACTTTTCTGTATCTATTTATGCATCTCATTTGCTGCTGCTGATGATCAAATAGCAACTTATCTTGGATTTTCAACTGTTCCAGTCCAAATACTGAAGATGAAATACGTTTTCTTTGTAATAATTTTAACCATTTCAGTATCTTCACCCTCCTGTTTTGGTAATGAATATCAAAAGCTTCAGAATCTGAAGAATGTGGAAATTCTCCGGCGGCCTAAACCTTCAACTGTAAATAATCATAAGCTAACCAAGGGTATGATTAGTTCTTCAAGGGCAGAATCAATGCAAATGGTGAATGTGGACGATTTTGGAGCGAAAGCTGATGGTCGAACAGATGATTCTCAGGTACTATACATCAGCAAAGATGTCGAATACTTTGTGCATATGCGCGTCTTTTCTAACAGTATATTAGATTATAGGTTCGTGTTACTAAAGTATTTATTCAACTTTTTAACAAAACCAAAAAAAATTTAAATAAGGGAAAAAATCTAAAATGTTACCAGATGGACTAGCCCACTTGGTCTATGTTTTAGAATATTTGTTTGATTCAACTCACTTTACATCTTGCTCAAATTTTTGAATCTTGATTATTTTTTTTCGTAGTTTCAAGCATTTTTAGATAATTTATTGTTGTGGGTTCTTAAATATCAATATTATAAATAAGTTTTTTTTTTTTGCTTTTTTAATATTGATTGTTACTTCCACAGGCATTCAAGAAAGCCTGGAGCAAGGCTTGTAGTTCTTCCCAACAAAGCCTTATTCTAATTCCCAACAATACTTATTATATCAATCCAATCAACTTTACAGGTCCATGTAAATCTGCTCTTAAAATGGAGGTTAGTTATATATATACACACATTACTTGCATATACAGTATATATTTATAATTTCTCAGCAAAATAAACATTAAAAATGGAAAGGTTATGTGCCTATGGCTGTTATTAACTTGTAAATTCACAGATTCGAGGAACAATTGAAGCTTTTCCAAACACGTCATTGTATGAGAAAAGTCGAAGACGATGGATATTCTTCGAGAAAGTAAGAAACTTTGAAGTTTATGGTGGTGGAACCATAAATGGCAATGGTCAAGTATGGTGGAATATTTCTTGCAAAGTAAAAAAAAGCAAAGTATGTGTAGTTATTGATAAAATCAAACGAGTCCCATCATTTTGCAGTGAGATGTTGGTCGAAGAATTAATTTGTTTCTTCTCCAAGAACTTAATAAAAAGGAATTTAGAAGTACGTGTTTTTTTAAGATAAAATTTAACTGAATAAATTTGTCTTCAACAATTAAGACGGTTCAATATTATTATTTTTTCAGAAAAATAATATCAACGTAAGAAAGTAAACATTAGCGAAAGTCGATAATAATGATTTAATTTATAAGCTACAGATCATGTCATAGAATCATATGAAACTGAATGTTTTTCTTCCTTCTAACCCGTACTGAAAAACTCCACGAAATCGCATTTAGAAGGAATTTAGAAGTACGTGTTTTTTGAAGATAAAATTTAACTGAATAAATTTGTCCATGAATTCTTTTCATACAAAAGTCACACATCACACGTAACATTTAAATGAATAAATTTATATCTACCATCTTTAATCCTTTAAACGAAGCTATTTAATGTTATACACTGAAGTTTTTTTTTTTTCCTTGTAATTACATGTTATTATAGTATGCTGACATTTTTTATTTTCCTTCCTCTCTTTGGAAGCCTTGCAATGACAAAGGCGCGCCAACGGTAATTTCACGTCTCCTTAATTTGCTCTTATATATCCACAGTTTACATAGAACAAAAGTAACGTTATCAGATAGAATTCTTGACAATATTATCCATAATTTTTTTCGCAGGCATTGACTTTCTATAAATGCACGAATTTGAGAGTGACCAACTTAACGATAAAAAACCCTCAGCAAATGCATATGAATTTCCAGAATTGTGAAAAAGTTGAGGCTTCGAATCTTGTATTGACTGCACCAGAAAAGAGCCCTAATACTGATGGAATTCATGTCACTAAAACAAGCAATATCAATATCAAGAACTCTGTAATTAAAACAGGTAAATGGATTAATAGTTAATTATTCTTTTAAATATTACATTTTAATTCATTAATTAACCAACAAAGATTATTATTTCAGTATATAAAAGTAAAGAAAAACATTATTTGATTTTAACCACATATTTTATTGGTGTCATTGAACTTTCTGTTAGGTGATGATTGTATTTCAATAGTAAGTGGATCAAGAAATGTTCAAGTAACCGGAATTGTGTGTGGACCGGGTCATGGAATCAGGTACGTTTTCATTCTCGTATTATTTGATTTGGACGAAGTGACTTGATTAATAAGAAAGTTGCAATCAACTTAAGATTAAGGAGTAAATTTAGCGACAAATTTATTAGTAATCATATCTAGTTTATACTTGTTCTGCATACCAAACATGTCCAAAAATGCGCGTTTGATATTTTTCTTTTTAATGTGCATTAATATCGCTTACCTTGTGGATTTGTAGCATTGGAAGCCTAGGTAAAAATGGTGCCAAGGACCAAGTTTCAAATGTTTTAGTGAAGGGAGCCACAATTTCAGGAACTACTAATGGAGTTAGAATAAAGACATGGCAGGTACGAGTCTAAGATTGGATAATGTTCATTATTTCTTTTTGCTATATCTACACCTATAACCAAAATGGAAATCGAGCGTTTTTTACCTAATCACCGAGTAACTAGACATGACAAACTTCTTTTCATGATTTTATCTTAAAGAGTTAAAAACATATTTGAGCAACTTATAAGTATGCCTTATTCTGGTCATTTCTTCTTTTTCTATTGCGAATTTAGCACTAAAGTTTCATTTTTATTATGCGTTAACCAAATTCTGTCAATACCAAGTAAGCACTTTCAAGAGCCTCTTGTAGATAATAGAGAAAATATTTAAATTTTTTACACACTTTAACAAACTTTTTATTTTTAACTCTTTTAACTTCAATTTTCCCAATAATCATTTAGCCCTTGTTTGGGCTCCATTAAAAATACATTTTGGAAAGAAAATATATTTTTGAATAGTAATATTTTGGAGAATATGTGATTAAAAAATAAAGAGATGTTTTAGATTTATGTGTAATGTTATTTAATTGAAAAATATATGATTGAAAATAAAAAAGAGTAAAATATATTTTTTGGAGAATGGAGCTCAAACAGGGCTGTTTAATTAATACATATCTTTTAGATGTCAAATGGCTAAAATATTAGTCCTTGTTTGGTGGAAATTAAAATTAATTTTTTAGTAGATTTTAATAAAAATTGATAGAATGCGTGATTGAAAAGTTGTGAGTTCTATGAAATGTGCGGTTGAGATAAATGTTGACTCTGATTTTGATTTTAATGAGACTTTTTAGAGGTACCAACCATAGGCTAAAAGTTGATTTGAATAATACAAGATACGGACCATAAAAACTTGAAATTTACTAAATGCAACATTATAAAATACAAATATTAATGTGGGAGGTCATTTCTATTTTTTTAGATTATTTTTTAAAAATTTTCAGAAATATTTTTAATTGGTATTGATGGTTTCATGAAGGGAGGGCGTGGATACGCGAAGAATATCGTATTTGAAAATGTGATGATGCGAAATGTGACTAATCCCATAATTATCGATCAAAACTATTGCGATCAAGATAAACCATGCCAACACCAGGTCTGATTTTACCCGAAAATCGACTTTATATATCATGGTTTCATCAAATTCTAATAACATTTGATGGAATTAAATTGCAGAAATCAGCAGTGCAAGTGGAGAATGTAGTTTACAAAAATATTAGAGGTACAAGTGCTTCGGAGGTGGCTATGAAATTTGATTGCAGCAAGGCAGTTCCATGTAAAGGGATCGTGTTACAAAATGTGCATTTGACAAGGAAAGCAGGGAAAAATGCTAAAGCTAAATGCAGTAACCTTAAGTTCGATTATAGGGTTACATCTATTTCTCCACGTTGCCCTTGATGAAGTAAAAAATTGATATTCTTTTGTAAATTATCAATTATTTACACGAGATTAGGGATATCTGTAGTTAGTTTAATTTAGTTTACAGGAAGTTAAACGTCATTTGCTTTAATTCATTTTCTGTTTCATAGTTTTAAGCATTACAGTGAAGTTAAAAATAATGTGCAATTTAATCAAATCTTTCTTTCTTTTTATTGACGACAAGTTTGTCCATTCAATTTTGAATGAATCTTGAGAGACATAGCCAGGTCGTAGATGGAAACTGATTTTATTTATCTCGAGAGAAAAAAATAATGTATAAGAAATATCGATTGTGAACATAAAGCATGGATTGGTTAATATTAGGTGATTGAGGATTAAAGTAGATTAACAATAGTGATTTTAAAATTTTTGTGCCTTCGTAATTTGATTAAATTCTAAGATTTGTTCACATATTATTAGGAGTATAAACGGCCCATTTTGATCAATTTTTGATAGATTTTCAAATCAAATCACTTTAAATGGTTATACGTTCTTGTTCAAGATTTAATTAAATTAATATACCAAATGACGTATAATTTATTTTAAAAATAACTAATGTTTTTTCTTAAAAAATATGAGAAGAACTATGATTATACACAATGTATTATACGACTACCACATGAATGTTTACAATCAATACACACACAATACACAAAATTGATACTTTGTGAGTGTTTTCTCTTGTCGTGACTTGAGTTTGCAAATAAATTAGGAATGACAATGTGATAGGTCCAAGGAGGTGAATACCATCCCAGCCCCATTGGGGATTTTTGAAAGGCGAGACGTGGATTAAAAATTCCTCACTTATCAAGCCCATTTAATTATTTATTTAGTTTTTTAAATACGGTTTACTATCCATTTGACAATTTTACAAATCATTTATGAATAATCAAATTTGATTTTCAACTATATATTGCAATGATCATATAAGTACTGTTCTTTTCTCCATCACTCATTTTTTCTACTAGTAATAAACACGTACATTGCACGTTTTATGTATTGGATGAATGATATGCGTAATGTTTTAGAAGTATTAATATAGTTTTTAAATAGTTGAGGTAATTGATGTTGTTAAAGGAAAAATTATATATATGTATTATGAAATTGTGTATATAATGTGAAAATATTGATTAAACTTAAATGTTTATGATTACAATAAAACTTCTTTATATATAATATTTTTGTCAACATCACACACCATTTTTTCTTTTTATTTTCTGCTTTTACAAAGACTTTTATTGTTTGCATTGAAATTTCGCGAGAAATCGCGACATATAGTTGCCCATTAGAGAATACATGTTCAAGAAAGTATATTCCAATAGTATGCACTGTTTGTCCTCGAACCTTGTTTAATAGTCATTGCAAAGTATAGACGTGTTGAAAATTCTTTCCTTTCCGAATTCAAATAAATATCTTTCATTATTTGCAGGAGTTAATGGGATGCGTAGAAGGAAAACTTGTTTTCCAGCACGTTGCACAACGATTATTTCTCCATAGATAATATGTTTCTTGAAATCATGACAAATCATTCTTGTTCCATTGCAAAGACTGTTGGATGGGTCCAAATTTATCAAGAGCATCGACGAACAATTTCTTTTCAAGATTAATTTATGTAGCGAAATACCATTTGACAGCAATGTATTTAGAAACTCATTTAGATAAAATTGATTTGTATCATCTATTGGTTCGTCAAAACTGACAATTTTTTCACTTTCTTCAGAAATAATCCAATTAGCTTGTCATTGAGGTAGTCAACATACTCATTTTTTGTTGAAAAAATTCCACGTTGTGTCATATAATCAGAATGTGATGCTTATTCTGTCAAACTTGGGAATGCATTGATTAAGTGCGACTCCGGAGTTTTAGTATCGTCACGAGCTATAACTATCCCCTTCGATAAGTTGATGAAATCATCCTCTATATAAGGTTCTATTCTATTACCACTTTTGATCAAGTATTGTGCAAATCGACTGTCCAATATTAATTTTAATATGTAATATTAGATTTGAAAAAATTTAGCTGTATAAGTAACATTGTTCGAGTTAATTATATATATAGTATTATTATATTTCTTTTTAATTGTATGTAATAATGTTTTTATTAATTGTTCACTAATAATTAGAAATAATTGTGTTTAGTGGAATTTATTTGACTTAATTTTTTAAT